>JAVGWN010001998.1:0-11602 GCA_034552555.1 Semaprochilodus insignis | reverse complement strand
CTGCTACTGAGTGCTGAATGGTTGGTATTACTGCTACTGAGTGCTGATTGGTTGGTATTACTGCTACTGAGTGCTGATTGGTTCAGTCCAGGTACCATTGAAAAACTTGATGATGTCGGTGAAGTCCATGTTGTTCTCCAGGATGATGTCTCTGTAGAGCTCCACCAGAGCCAGGGCGATGAAGAGCACGAAATGGCTGGAGGAGGCGTATTTAGCTGCCCAGATCGTCTCCCACACCGCAAACACATCATCGTACACCAGCTCTGAGGATCGGGAGGGAAAGCAGGATTTTACTTCAGAATGGACCACAGTCACCGTTATCACCGACAGTAACAAACAAGCATGTTATCATTTTATATGAATCACTCACTTTATATGAATCACTCATTTCATATGAATCACTCACTTTATATGATTCACTAATTTCATATGAATCACTCACTTTATATGAATCACTCATTTTATATGAATCACTAATTTTATATGAATCACTCATTTCATATGAATAACTCACTTTATATGATTGACTAATTTCATATGAATCACTCACTTTATATGATTCACTAATTTCATATGAATCACTCATTGACACAAGGAAATACATTGCACTGAAGCATTTAAGGGCCAAATATCACATGAAGCCCATCTAACTGACTGATTGATGTAATACGTAAACATTCAATCCCAGTCCATACAGTCCATATGTGCAAATTAAGCTGCAAAAACAGCCTGTTTAAGGGATGAAGTGAAGTTGGAAAAATGGCCATGTATGAATTACGATATTTTATATATGGACCTCAGAGGAAAACAAAAAGAAGAAAATGATTTTATTTTTCTGAAAAAAAAGAAGTGAACATTCAGAACCAGTCCAATATTCTTAATATTTACTTCATTCTAGACACGCTTTCATTATTAATGTCCGACTCCGTTTATGGTTTTATTGTCTTATTATATCTTAATCATGTTTTATACTTGCTGTTTATACTTGCTTAGGGTATTTTATTTATTTCATCTTAAGGCTAGTGCCTTGTGGTGACACTGTAATGATGTGTGTAAATGATGATGATTATTATAATTACAACTAAATAACAGATTCTAAATAAACTACATTGTGTAGTAAAAAGGTTTGGCTGTGCATACGGTCCTGTCAGAATGGATCAAATGCACTACTATGAATGTTAAATAAATGCAAACCCATATATCTGGAGAGTTCACTGATGCTAATAACCAATAGGGGGCGCTGTGGCACAACATTTGATCAGTTCTCTAGTTCTCAGTTCTTCTCGGTTCTCAGGGTGTCTGTGACGGACAAAATTAATTGAACATTGGTCTGTAACCTATAGAAGCCCATTTCCACCCCTCCAAATATATATATATTAAAACATAAACAATGACCAAAATAATGAGATACTATCTCAAGATAATCCCTTAGTGTCATAAAATACTGGTATACAATCGTCTTAATAATTAATCAAATAGTAATTAGGTGGTGGGAATGGCCTTCCACTGGCCCTTTTTGGTCACCTGATCTATGATGATCTATTTCCAAATTAACAGGCATGATAAATAAATTTAAATGCCTTAAAAAAACAAGCCGTTCTGAGCAGCCAACAAGATCACGTCATCCCTCAGATCATCTGCATGTGTGTAGATGTGTCCAAACCTTCGCTACTGTTTGTGTCACCACTAAAATCAGGCTCACTTAATAAGAGGGCTCCCATAATACCTCAGCCTGTTCTCCCTGAGCAAAACGATGACTCATGTTTAAGGGCCTCTTAACTAGAGAGGCCACTTCCATCCGCCCGTCACCATCTCTTTGATTTGGAGAAGCTTGTTAGCTGTTGGTTCTCAAGGTTCCTTCAAAGTATCTGACAGCTGTGTCGAGGCTGTTGAAGAACAAGTTTCAACCCCATTCGCCGTTACCTCGTTTGAAGTCTAGGAGAAACCAGCGGTAGCAGAAGTAGAAGTGGGTGTAGTCTCCGTTCTGATGCATCAGCTCAAAGAGTTCCGAGTCAAGGATCTACAGAAAGAGTAACAAAGAGGAGAAACCGAATTTAGAACGTAGAATCGGAAATCGTGGCATTTCACGGCTCTCACTGGAAGTTTTATGAACACCTGGATGAGGGATCTCATGTTGGCGAAGTGAGTGTCCATCGCTCCTCCGTGCGGAAAGTTCTGATTCATTCTCTTCATCAGCTCCGTGAAACAACTGAACGCCAGAGCCTCTAAATTACAAGAGAGCATGGGATAACGATGACAACTAATAAGACACCGGTCAACATGGTACGTGTAACCATCAGCTACACAGTCGAGTCACATTATTATGACCACTTCCTACTTTCGACAGCAGCAGTGCGTATGTGGAAGGCACTCTCAACCGATTTGGGTATGAATCCATCCTTGCAGATCACGTACTTCCAGCAATGCAACATGCCACATCGCTAGAAATGTCCGACATTGGTTTTGAAGAGCATGACCAGGACTTCCAAGTACTACCCTGGCCCATGCACACCTCTATGGGTTCTCCCCTCCAGCAGCTGTGGGATGCACTGCAGTCAGCATGGCTCCAGATACCTGTGACAACCTACCAGGACCTTACTGAGTCACTCCCAGCCTGTCTAGCTGCTGTCGGTGCTGCACACGGCGGTCACTCTACATATTAGCTGGTGGTCATAATAATGTGACTCGACTGTGTGTACACTTATTGTGAACATGCCTACTTATAGATCTTATAGAGCAGTGCTGCTGTAGTCTCTACTGTAGCATGTTTCAATCCATAGACTGGAAAAAATTGCCTTTTGATGCTGCATCTTGAAGGTAGGAGGAACTTTTAAGACAGCAGCTGCTTCGTGGTGGGTTTTAGCAATAACATAAGCAATAACAGAAGTTATGAGTATGCTGTAAAATGATTTATAATATGAAGCTCACTGAAACAAGTGGAGTAAAAGTGTGGACACTGCAGATTTCACACTCTGAACTTCTACCACACAGACTTCCAGAGCTTAAACAATCGAACAGGGTTAAAATGTTAGCTTTGAAATCTCAGCCCAAAGTGGAATCGCTCACCGTCGTCCAGAATGACCAGCAGAGGGGCCAGCAGGTCGCACATGCCCTGCACGTATCCGATCTCCAGATGCTGCCAGACGTAACTGCAGACAGAGACGACAGGTTAAGTGCACGAACCAGAATCGTAAGTGATCTGGTGTAGAACCTGTGGAATGCTCCTCTGCTACAACTGCTGGAGACCCAGAACGACTCTGATTTAACCGAGCGAGGTTAATTAAGTAAGTGGCAAGCAGGCTTGAACGACACTGCAGTCGGGAGTTTAATCAGAGAGCAGTTGTTCAGTGAAATGACTGTATGGCACTGGTCGTAACGTGTAATGTAGTGTAAAACCACACTGACATCACCGTGTGAAAACCCATCTGTCCAATAAGCACCTACAATGAACACTAACTGTGCGCAGAGCAACAGCAAAAGCCTGCTCGGCGTATGTTTACTCGTTTATCAGCACTGACTCCTGTTTCTAGCCTTAGCTTGATGCACTACTCTAGCATAAGGATAAAGCTTCCAAACCATTACTGTAAGGCCCAATCCCATTTCACCCCTTGGCCCCTAACACTTCGCCCTACCCCTCCATTTTGCGCATTCACGTCTAGGGGTAGGGTTGTCCCGATTGATGTTGAGATGGAGATGTAGGGTGAAGTGTTAGGGTTACATGGCCCTTCAAACAGAGATTTTTCATAGGCACACTCCAAACTGAGTGTTATGAGAAAATTCCCAGAATGCCCTGCAAATCATTTGCAAGATGGCTGCACAACCGACCAAACCGACCAAACTAGCGAAACTTCCTGTTCCACCTTAAATGGTGCAGCAGTTACATTCTGGTACCTGAGGTTGCTGCACCATTTAAGGTGGAACGGAGAAATTCAGTCANGACTGACTGATGTGTAAAACTGAAGTTGTGAATGAATCGCGAGCGGCAGACGATCCCAAATAGATGCCTACAGCCCACACAAGTGAGATCACCACAGCTGGAGGTGGCATATTGGAAATGGCCGGCAAACCTTGCCTCGTTTACATAAAAGCCGTTGACAATAACTGGTGATGTATCCGGTTCTTGAAGGGTTGTCCCATTTCATAGGGGGAAGATTTCAACCACTACCCCTTCTAACTCAGTTTCAAGGGGGATGGGGCTTACTCTCGAAAACAAGGGGTAGGGGTAAAATTAGGATTGGGCCTTAGTCGCATAACAGCGTCTGCGAAATGCCATAACCGTGAACGCAGCAGTATTTTACAGGGNACCCTCCTCTGCTCTCACTGCAGACTGGCAGGGTCGCCTACAGAGCACCGCTAGTAGCCTGTTAATGAAGTCATGTCGTTTTTTGTTTGTGCTCTTTTTGATTCGGTGACTCGTTTGACTGACTGATGTGTAAAACTGAAGTTGTGAATGAATCGCGAGCGGCAGACGATCCCAAATAGATGCCTACAGCCCACACAAGTGAGATCACCACAGCTGGAGGTGGCATATTGGAAATGGCCGGCAAACCTTGTCTGTTATATCTGTTTACATAAAAGCCATTGACGATAACTGGTGACGTATCCGGTTCTTGAAGGGTTGTCCCATTTCATAGGGGGAAGATTTCAACCACTACCCCTTCTAACTCAGTTTCAAGGGGGGTGGGGCTTACTCTCGAAAACAAGGGGTAGGGGCAAAATTAGGATTAGGATTGGGCCTTAGTCTCATATGAGCGTCTACCAAAAGCCATAACCGTGAACGCAGCAGTATTTTACAGGGGTGGGTAGTTGAGGAGAACAAGTACAGTAATACTGTCTACAAGTAGAAAAAAGAAGGGAACTGACTGATGACATTCCCCACCCACCTGCACATGATGTTGCGGAGCTTCTCCAGGTTAGCCGGGGTGAAGTACCAGTAGTTCCTGTCACACCTCTGCACGTCCTTCTCAATACGGTGCAGGTTCAGAGTGTACATGTCCAAAAGCTCCTGCTGGAAACGCAAAGCAACCCAAATGTAGAGTACAGGTTTGGTTTTCCCGGCTCCTCTATTCTACACTGTTTACAGTCATACCGCAACTCCTAAATCTAATATTGGACTACTCCTGCAATGCCAAAGATGACTCACCACTAGAAATCCTTTTTACTCCAGGCTTAGGTCCACTAGGGGTCAAGAAAAATGACCTTAACTAGATTGGTTTTCCTTTCTCCTCCTACCAAGACTAACTTCTAGTAACTGATTCCTAATTTGACCAATAGGAATCTGATTCTTAACAAGTCTGCTTCGTATGCGTACCGAGTAAGTGGTCCCGATGGAAGACACCGGCGATGTGGCTCCGTTTTTGTCTCCAGCCACAGCAAGGGAATCAAACTGGGGGAAGAGGCTCTCCATCTGAGGCTCATCCGAAAGAACGGACTCTGTGCCTTCAGGGCTGCCTTTAGATCCCCCTCCTTCCGTCCGGAGATCCAGCACAGGCACGCCAGCGTTTTTGCCCCGGGTGCCAGGCTGTCTGTCCCAGGCTACAGCAATCCTGGCCGAGGGGATGTCCTCCATCTCAATGGCTGACGGGGATTCGTCTGATGGTGTTTCACTCATTTTACGTGTGCTGAATGCTTCGAACACAACTGGCACCACGGTCTCCTCCACAACAGGGGCACACTGCATCACAGCTTTCTTGCGGAAGGGGTCCTCCTTCGGCACCTCTTTAGCACCAGACTCCTCTCTACCTGCTTGTCGAGTTTCTTCAGTTTTTGGTCTTGCACCCAGTTGATGCATTCTAGCCATCTCTGCTTCTAAAGGAGTCATTTTCTTTGATGTAACTTCTTTTACGGACTCTGGAGTTGGTTCCAGAGGCACCTTGACAGTCTCGGAACCTTCTGATGCCTCCTTTTTCTCTGCCGAAGATGCCAGCGCCTCATCTGCTAATGCTTCTGAAGCCTTGAGAACTTTGGACCTCTCGTCCTCTTCCGTAGCACTCTGTGGTTTTGATTCTCTCTCTGCTTCCATTTCGGCTGTATCGGCTCTTGATTGTTCACGTAGCGGTCCGACGTCTTCCGTTTGAGGCACCTCACCATTGTCAAGTTTTTCAGCGTCAGCTCCTGCAGACCCTGACACTTTGCTCTCCTTGTCTTTTGAGGAGCCATCAATTTTCTCCATCCTCTCTTTGGCTTGCTGCATGGTCTCATCTACTTCAGAGCCGTTGGCTCCCTTGGTTTGGCTCCCCTGGCTTCCATCCCTGTTGGCATCTGTCGCTACAGTTTGGCTTGCGGTTGGGACTGGCTGTGTTTGGCCGGAAGCTTTGGCACTCAACTCCTGCAGCCCACTGTCTTCCGTGCTGAGCGAATCGGAGTGCCCCGAGGTCACTGAGAAGTTTCTGGATGAGGGGTGTCCAGAGTCTGGCGAAGCATTCCCATTGTGTGGTGCCCCATTAGAGACCTTATGGATCCGTTTGGCTTCCTCGCTTTTGGGCTCGGTCTCGATCTGGTCAACCTCCTCGACGGACTCGAACACCTGGAAGAAGAGGCCAAAGGGAAGCCGACTACTCCAGGGGAAGGGGCTCAGGGAAGTGAAGAACTAGCAGGGACAGTGTGGGGGTAGGGAACGCCTGTTTAGAAGTAGAACTATTACTGTGGCACACATTCATTATGGGCAAAATGGAATGACGAAATATCTAAAACAGTATTTGTGAAGGGTGGGTGTTCGTCCGTCACTCACCTGGGTGTCAGTCAGGGATGTGTATTGTGGGTGTATCTGCATTAACTAAGTTTGCTACTGTACTGTGTTTTACAGTCCCCTTGTGGGCATATTATGCATGACTTACCTGTGTGCTGCTACTGGAGTCGCTCTGTAGACGGGCATCTCTCTGTCTGTCAGAACTACAGCTCTGAGAAGACTGAAGACAAAGGAATAAAAAGACAGATGTCTTAAGAATAGCATTACCAGGAAATCAAACAGGAACCTTACAGAAAGCCAGTGTTCAGCCCTGAGCACGATTGTCTGGAAACAAAGAACTCGGACCGACGTGAGCAGAGCTAAACAGCAAGTCGGTTTAATTAAACAATAGGACAGTCGAACCAAGCAGCAAAACACGGAACAACATGAAAAGGGAGAGGCGATAAACAAAGTCAGAGGCAGGCAGAGGTCAGAAACCGGAAACAGCAGTCAGCGAGGCGAACAGATCAGAAGGGCTAGACGAGAGACAGAGTGTAGGAGACGAAAGAGATGATCAGAGCCAGAGAAGGGGAGAAAGCCAAAAGGGGTAGTCAAGGACGAAAACAGATCGTAACCAGGAAGTAATGCAAACCGCTCAGAAATGCAAAACTAGGTCTTGGCAAAACTTCACAACGGTGTTGTGACAGAGAGGGGTTTATATACTGGACTAAAGTGGGTAAATTAGGGACAGCTGGGGCTAGAACTGTGGGTGTGACGTCATTGAGCAAAGCACTCTGGGAAGTGGAGTCCGGAGGAGCGAAGGAACCGGGAATACCTGGAAGCGTGACAACGATATGGGGAAAAAAAACCCAGTGCCAAGCGTCTTCCGAGAAGCAACTTGGACTGTGCTGGCAACAGATTCCTCTTAGTTGGAATGCTTAAATCAGGGTGATGGATTTGATGGGAACTTTTTTGCATGGTAATTTTGTGGAGGTTTCCAAAACTGAAGCGAACACAGGAACAAACGCGGTGACTCCGTATTTAGGCTTAATCTTCAGCAAATAAAAGAACAGTTCAGTAAACCTTGTGAACAGGATATCATGTCATCGTTGCCATAAAAATAATTATCTGAGATTATAAAAAAACGTAGGTGGCAATGGAGCAGGATCTTTAGTGAGTGTGTGGCAGCTTAACTTTGCCCTTTATATTCTTCTCTGAAGTCGTTTCGCCACTTGACAGCCACGTGGAACTAACTCAGGCAGTGAAACGACTTTCCTTGGTTATGATGGCTCACTGCTTCTTAACCGATGCCCTCTAAGCAGTTCTGACTGAAGTCAACGTGTTGGCATACCTCGTTGCTGATGGTGGAGTCGCGGTGGAGCATCCTCTGACTGCCGCCGTCTATGCTGGCCCCAGACGAACACTTGGCCAGGGCCACGGCATGCTGCTCTTTCTCTCTCTGCCGGACAATGGCCTCGCAGCCTAACCATTCACTCATCGTCTGCTCGTAGCATGCTCGCACCTGCTCGTCCACCTGCAGGGTTTTAAGTGGGTTTGGTGGTCAAGTGGTTGAAGTCTCATTGGTCAAGTTCAAAGTTGACACTTTACAAAGAGTGATTCTGACAACAGCGGAACCTGATAGTTTTATGGCTTTATTTTTAACGCAAAAACTGGTACTACTTTTTTTGGCGGAAGGATTTTGGCCAATATTAAAGCATGTTTGAAACAGCGTTCCGGGTCTCTTTGCTTTGATTTATTTACTTTATGTCTACAGGCAATCACGGACTGCAGCCTGTGGTACATCACACCAGTACATTCATTACTGGCCAGTTTCTGACTACAAGACTCCCATTGGCCCGATATCATAATACAGGCTATAGTCTCTAAACACACACCTACCAGGTGTACTAGCTATGGGGTTCTAAGTGGGGTTCAATGAAAGTACATCACTTTGTATAGTTGGATGCACTTTGACATTTGACCATCCTAAGCTCCAGCTAATCCAGGTCGTTGCCGATGGTGGAGTCACAGTGGAGCATCTTCTGACTGCAGCTGTTTATGTTGGCCCCAGACCAACACTATATCCAACTATACAAAGTGATGCGCTTTCATTGGCCACTTAGAACCCCATAGCTAGTAAGCCCCAGCTAATCAAGGTCTTCACATCTGAACATTACAGTTGGTGTGGCTGACTCCGACTGGACTGTGGCTAAAGCTTAAGAGAAAGAAACCAAGAACCAGACACTGACCTCCTTTCTCTCGCTCTCAGACATCCCAAACTGGTAGTGACCCAGCAGGAAGGGCCAGACCTCCTTACGCAGAGACGGCTCTACGCCTCCAAAGTACACCAGCCTCAGCAGCTCCTTCTCATCATAAGCCTGCAGTGGAGCACATCACAAGATCAAGGGACGCCCAGGTCTGCCTATAAAGAATTAGACTCCACGGTGCAGACGGTGAAGTGAAGCCACTGGGCTGATATAGCGGCAGCACTCCTCTGCACCGTGAAATGAATGAATTCGTCTATAGACGAATGTAAACTCATTCCCCAAAAATGGAGATGTGATAACAATGCTGCGGTCTTCAGCTGTGTCCTGCAACAATATACAGGTTATTGGCCCTGGGAAAACATTTCACGGCTCTGTGTGAATGTCATTTCATGACTAATGTAAACTAATATGATCCATCATTTCATAGGAATAGAACTATCTCATTTCTCATCTTAGTATTCGTATAGCTTAATGTAGTTTAGCTAACAGGCTCTGACCATAACATTGAGAATGAAGCTTTAAATTTTAAATTGTTTTAATTCATGCAGAGCTGCCATAAGTAGTGTGGAGAAATGGAACACCTCAGTCAGCTTGGTGCTAACGTTATATACCAACTCCCATAGAGACACCAGCACTGTGGTTATGACAGAATTCAAATAAAACAATAAGAAAATCAATAAATAAATAAATACATACATACATAATAAATAACTAAGTAAAAAAAAACAACAAATAATAATAAATAAATGAATAAAAAAATAAAAAAATACATAAATAAATAAATTAATAAATAATAGGTAAGTAAAAAAATAAAATAAATAAACGATCAAATAAATAAATATGTAAATAAATAAATAAAGACATAAATANAAATAAATAGCAGTTAGCGTTTTCTTCTAAGTGCGCTAAGGTATCCAGAAAGGGCCCAATAATGTACATATCAAGTCTCCAACCTACCATGTAAAATAACTTACGAACAGATTTGAGGAAGCATTAGCAATATCTCCAGTTTGCGGGTGGCAGCCTTAGCATTAGCAAAGCCGGTAAATTCCACCCTCCAACCGAAAAGAACTGAAACCCTGATAGCAAGTGAGTAGTGGGCCACTGTTGGACTACTGATGGGAGCGCTGGCAGCACGCTGGTGCTTCGTTCAGTGATTTCCTGGCGCTCCACCAGTAGTTAAGCAGAGGAGAGAGAGGCCGTAAACTTTGTGCAGGTGGTCTTGGCCCATCAACCACACCCTCCAATGATGGCGGCACCGCCGGTCCACTAGTGCTTTGCTGCCCGTTTTCCTATGGGTCCACTGCCGGTTAGGATGAGCAAAGCTAAGCAGTAAACTTCGTGCAGGTGGACTTGGCCCATCAATCACGCACTCTAACTGAAAAGAACTATAACCCTGATAGCAAGCGAACAGTGGGCCACTGTTGGACCACTGATTGCAACACTGGCAGTACACTGGGGTTTTGCTCAACATTGGGGAAAAAGCCATCTGTCATCACGTTTTCTACTCACGGTCCAGTTTACTCATTCTTCCTTTAATTATTTAGTTTGTTATCCATTGTGAATTAGTCAAATCAATAATTTCAGTATCAGCAACAACATAAAATCAAAGACTATGTGCATGTCAAATCTGTTGAGGGGATTAAACCAATTAGATCTTGTACGCAAGTCAATAATGTGGAAAGTCCAGGAGTTGACCAGCAGTGCCAATAGTCTGCGGGGCCCATCAGCTGAAAAGACTGAATCCCTACGATCCCTAGTTAGCATTAGCATTAGCACTAGCGGGGTCTCAAACTTGGTGCAGGTAATCTTGGCTCATCACCCAAACACACCTGAACTGAAAAGACTACGAACCTTAGTTTGTCGAAATAGGAACTGCATTAGCAAAGTTGCAAAACGTTATCATTAGCATTAGCAGGGTCTTGCGGGTGGTCTCGGCTTGTCACTCATGCGTTCCACAGACAGAGTGACTCAGCCTGCCTCGAGAAGCGCTGACAATAAACGGATAAAGAGCTTTTTGTGGAGAGGAATAAAGAGATGAGTGACAGAGCGCAGTTTGAAAGATGCGCTTTATTCGGTTTTTGTTTGGAGCGTTTCAGAAACCGTGGCTGCCGCGATGAGACGGCAACTTCAGGCCTGCCGGCTCTGCATTAGTCATCCACACATATTGCGAGTGTGACTAATAGCTTGGATGTGACTAGCGGATGATAAATATGCATGAGAGGCGCACGGGCAGACCCCGGGGGTCTGGAGTGGTGGATCAGCGTCTACGCTGGTAAACAGATGGGTTTGTGTGACGGAGGGCGGATACTACAAATGTGTGGATCTATGGAAAAGTGCAAGTGTTTCTATGAGTGTGCAGATGTGATACATTTCTTTTTTTGGACAGCTCAACACGCTTGGAGGAGAATGCTAATCATTCAGACGCCGATCGGTCTGTGCAGCGCTGCGTTTAGCCCCACCCATTCACGCTAAGGCTATAAGGAGTGTTTCAGCTCTGATAGCTTTGTGAATGAGACGCCACGCAGGAGCGCCAATCAGAACAGAGCTCATTTGCATATACACTGTATTGCCAAAAGTATTCACTCACCCACCCAAATCATTGAATTCAGGTGTTCCATTTTGGTGGAGGGGGGATTATGGTGTGGGGGTGTTGTTCAGGAGTTGG
>JAVGWN010001997.1:0-11603 GCA_034552555.1 Semaprochilodus insignis | reverse complement strand
ATTGGCCAACTGATTGTGCATTGATTATACAGCATGTAAACAAACAACAACAACAACCTGCATAAACTGCATAGTAACTAGTAGTTAACCGGATGGAAGCCCAACGTTTACTCACACCACTTCATTCGTCCTGTTTAATGAAGGACTGTGCTCAGGACGTTCTAGTGCTCTTACACATGGTTCTGTTCCAGCTTCACAAACCTCAGAACATAAACATTGTGATGCATTTGGTGATTACATGCCCACACGTACCCAAACTACACACAGTCTGTATCTGAAATGAAAGTGTGTTTAGAAGAGCTGCTGTAACGGAGCCGCAGAACCGTTTGGGTTATTTGTCCAGATCTGCAGTGAAAACATCAGACCACCGCTGAACACCGCAGGGTCACATACAGCAGTCTGTAAATAATAATTATCTGCAGAGGTGCGGTAATGGTGCGGTATTTGCGTGCTGCTGGAGCTCAGAGCGATGGTAGATTTGGGTGTTTGGGGGTCCCAGTTATTTACTGAAACTCATAACTGTAAACAAAACAAAAAACACAAAACATCCAGCAAAGCCCCCGTCCCCAAACCCCACAGACCGCTCCACCCGAATGAGACGTGAATCCGTAATGTGACAAGCTGCTTTGTTCTCGGATGTTCCTTAATGTAACTCCTGGAGATCAGATTTCCGAAGCGGCTCCCAAAAACAGACTTATTCCGAGATCTAAAAGCCCCTCAGTCCTCTAAAGAGACAAACAGAAACGAACGAATAGAACAAAACAGACAGAAATCGAACATCCAACACGGAGTCAAAACAACCTTTAATAATCACAACCACAGTGGAATACCATACAGGGCGGCACAGTGGTGTAGTAGAGGGGTGATAGGGTGGTGTAGTGGGAGGGGTGACAGGGTGGTGTGGTGGGGGGGGCGACAGGGTGGTGTAGTTGGGGACGACAGGGTGTCGTAGTTAGAGAGGTTACGGGGAGGTGTGGTGGGGCAGCAGTGTAGCGTAGCTGGGGCCACATGGTGGTGTAGCGGGGGCAACAGGGTGGCATAGTGGGGGGGAGTGACAGGGTGGCATAGTTGGGGGCAACAGGGTAAAGTAGTCGGGGTGACGGTGGTGTAGTGGGAAAACAGGGTGGTGTAGTGGGGCAACAGGGCAGTGTAGTGGGGGTCACAGGGTGGCGTAGTGGGAGGGTTGACAGGGTAGCGTATTTGGGGATAACAGGGTAGTGTCGGGGGGTGACAGGGTGGTGTAGCGGAAAAACAGGGTGGTGTATTGGGGTTACAGGGTGGTGTAGTGGGGCAATAGGGTAATGTAGAGGGGCTCACATGGTGGTGTAGCAGGAAAACAGAGTGGTGTAGTGGGGGTTACAGGGTGGTGTAGTGGGAGGGGTGACAGGGTAGCGTAGTTGGGGATAACAGGGTAGTGTCGGGGGCGTGACAGGGTGGTGTAGAGGGAACACAGGGTGGTGTACTGGGGTTACAGGGTGGTGTAGTGGGGCAACAGGGTGGTGTAGTGGGAGGTGCAGGGTGGAATAGTGGGCGAGGCAATACGTGGCACAGTGTGTAGTGCTGGCTTTGGTGACGGTGACATGGTGTTAAGGACAGTCGTGGTAATGGTCTGTGTGCATGTAGTCCTGCGTGGTGCAGCCGTCTGCCAATGGTGCTGCACTAACAGGATGACTCATGGAGGACATCACTGCTCGCTGGATGTCTGTAATCGTGGCTGTTGGGTCAGTCAGGTACAGAGATAAGACCCGTCCTTGCTTACGATTCCTTCTGGGTGCAGCTATTTGTGCACCTGTTCTTTTGATAATAAGTGGAATTCAACAATCGTACAGTTAGCGGGTGTATCTGCTACTGCTAACATACAGTCATATGCACGAGTTCGGGCACCCCTGGACAAACGAGTTGCTGTGTTGAAGTTCTATGTGTAAGTAAGGTCTGTTCTGTTAAAGACCTTTTATTAATGGGCGAGTGTGAGTGTGTAGCGTACAGTGAACGTTCTCTAATCGGTTCTCTGTGCAGCAGACAGTATACAGTAAACAGCGAAACTGTTAATAAAGGAACCGTTCCGGAGACAGATGTGGCCCCTTATTGGTATTCTGCTCAATTCGCAACCGGCACAACACAAGCACAGCTGGGATTCAGACTAATCCCAACAGCAGTGCACACTCGCACAATGCCAGGGTTTTCTATTACAGCTGCTTCCTTGGATAGGAGGTTATCCATTTTTCATCAGAGCTGATCCTCCTCCTATTCCTTCATCCTTCTGTTCTTCATGCTCATCCCCTTCTTCCACCTTCCTCGGTTTGCTTTCATTTATTGATATCCTTTTGTTTGGTGTGAGAGGTCTGAGCGTAGAGGTGTGATCAATACGTTTAGGGCTGATTGTGATTAATAGGTGTAAGTACTGTTTACGGTATGAATATGGTATCAGGCTGTTACTGATCAGAAACACTATCAAGAGGAAAAAAAACTGGTGGAAAAGAAAACAGGCAGACTCGAATATTCCATGGGATCGTCAGGAGCTGTGTTTCATGAGTTGGGACCGTGTGGTGGTAGTATGGCTGACTGAAGGAGGGGTAGAACTCTGAGAACTGGTGGGACTGATACAGGACCGAGGAACAGGGAGACAATGAGGCGGTGGTGGAGGTGGAGAGGGGGATTGCGGAAACTTTGACTTGGGAACAGAAGGTAAGGATGTGATTCATATCAGACCCACTAGACTTCAAATTTTACGTAACACCATTTATTTCCATCGAGAGCTGTGTTAATTTTTGGCCATAATTTTGAATTGACGGTTGGAGAGTGGAACTACTTCATAAAGTCCTCTACAGCACATCCCAAAGACCTCCTATTGGGCTAAGGACAGGGCCAGGTTAAGGTCACATCCCAAAGGCCTCCAGTGGGGTGAGGGTCAGGACCAGGTTAAGGTCACATACCAAAGACCTCCAGTGGGGTTAAGTGGTGGCCAGTTCATGTGAGATGTCTTCCGCAATCTGAGCCCCATGAATCTTGGCATTGTCATCCTGGAATATGGCCGTGCCATCAGGGATAGGAAAACCCACCAATGGGATAACCTGATCATTGAGTTCATTCAGGTGGTCAGCTGACTCATCAGACCACATGACCTTTCTCCATCACTCCAGAGTCCAGTCTTTATGGTACACGGTATTTGACAGTCTAGCCCAAGGACTTGGTATCATGTAGGGTGCTTGCCCAGGTGGGGAAGCCCATTCTATAGCATGGGAGTCAGGGGTTTTACCTACTACGCTAAATGGTGACTTTTCTAGGCCGCACTGTGTATGACCAATGAACTCCAGGAGTTTTAGATTGAAGATTTGGAACTTGGAATTTGGAACCAGAGGTAGTCCCGTCCCCTTCTCCCAATACCAAGGTCAAGTGTGTCTCTTGGCTTTCATTAAACTTGCTACCATTATGGACTTTGACACGTTAACAGGGCACTCCGTTGGCACTTTGACTGGCTAACGTCAGCTATAGCGACTAGCTAGGTATGAAAATGAGCCACTTACAGGAAACGTCGGCATTGAACTTACAACCGAGGATCTGTTTACTGTCCAACCAGTCATAGCTTTGCTACAGGATACTCAAAATGAACACTCATGGTTATGAAAACAATGTCAGACGAAGAAGCCGCTCTCCACACTGTGTCCAGAATGGAGAGTGTCGATCAACTCCTTGCCACACCCTTCTAAATCCTTTTCAAACCTTTATATCCTGGAAAATACACTACAGGATATGTTTTATGGTAGTGGGCGTGGTGAAAAGCCAGCCGCCAGAGGGTGGCAGAGATGTTTGGGCTTTGCTTCCCACCCTTGTCCACTCTTGAACATGGTCTATGGTTGTTTTGGAATATTGGTGCCTTATCGGCAAGATTCATTGGCAATATCGATACATTCAGAATATCGGCTGATATTATCGACCAACAAATCATCATTAGGCCCTAAATATACAATGGATATGCTTTTCTCAGACTGTGTGGTCGGCTATGATTCCCCTCATAGCTCCAGTGCTAACACTAAAGAAGCTAACATCAGGCATCTAATGCTTTGCTGACCATTACTAGAATTCAGGGTCGGACGGAGCCCAAGTCTTTCATTTGTTTCTCACACTTGCTCACTCATTCCATCCATTGATCCCTCCCGGTTAGCTAATCCAGCCGAGGCTGTAAGCTCTAGCATGAGCCGCAGCATGTTTTTTTTCTCGACCCACATCATAACAACAGACCAGAACCTTGACACAGAATAATTGCTTTCCGCAGCGTTCGTGTGCTGCAGCCGAGCAGGGAGAGCATGCAGGCCTGACCCGATATAGGAGAATTATTAGGTTTCATTAAAAGACTCCACTGTCTCAAGGCTCCAGCTATGTTCAATTCAGCTCGCCTGAAAGAGCTCCCAATGGCCATGGCGCATGCTACGCAGACTGTATTCTTATTCCTGCAGCTCCGTCGTGAGCACGCCACCTTCGTTTCTCACAGAGCATCTTTCATTAACCCTCTTCGGCCCCTTCCAGCCTACACACCTCCAAAAAAGGCCTACTCTTATTATTATTGCTCACTGGGAATTAGCCAGAGCATCGTGTGGGGTCCAGCTAGCTGCCAGTTAGCCTACTTCAGTTTAGCTATAAACTCCCACCCATATGAATGTAGCTAGAGATAAAAACGTGTCTCATTTGGGGGCATATTTGCATTTAGCTTCCTCACCTTTTACTAACAGTCAGTGTGATTGCGTAGCATGCTAGTTAGCTCACGAGTTAGCCACTTATTACAGTAGTTATAGTTTTCAGAGAGAAGCATTTGCCTTGTATTTAACTGCCATTTCACTGATCATTCATAATTAGATAAGCTCACTAATAGCCTATAATCCCTCCACGAGCACCAATAACAGCTGTGATTGGATTTGGCATGTACTGGACAAGTTTCTGGAAGTAGCCACATCAGTGTTCTGACACTCTTACATCAAAGAATTGGTCAGTTGGGTCCAGATTTGGTAGATGCCTTCCCTGGCACAATTCCAAGGAGAATTCCCTGTAGACTGGGATTTTAGCCACTGCTGGTAGACCCGTATGACCGTACGCTTCCATACACCTGGAGATTCAGCTACTTCCTTCACACTATGGTCTTTGGCACGCCCAAATGCAGTCACTCCTTTTAGCCAATCATTAACATCTGCTCTGGAGCCATTTTCCACACATGGAACGAGACATTCCCTGCACTGTACCGCCTCTTCCCAATCTATGGATCCCATCACTCACACCCCGCAGGGATTTATAGCCCCATCATCCTTGTGCATCGCCACCTGCAGGAGCCTGAAGTTACTACCACTTTAAACACACAAGGGAACTTGTTTTTTGTCCGGTGAGCTTAAATACAAAAACAGCAACTTTGAGGAATCTGATGAAGGGGGATTTGGAGGGACCAAATACTGATATCCACCTATTTGGCATCAGCAGAAATCTGAAACAATTACAAGCGATGTTTAGTAGAACTGCTAGCAATTAGTTGTGCTTCATAGGCGTAGCCTGGCAACTGCATGATTTTCCTAACTGGAATTCCAGTATTCCATTATGAACTACCTAGTCAGAGGTCAGACATATGGATCATAACATTGTAATACAGGGGTTAAGCTGCTTATCTAGGTGGCTTCTCACGTACCTCTTCATTGCCCCATCTGCAGCATGTCGGTTCCAGGCAGCTAAGAAACAGCCGACGACAAAGCGAGTCTCATCACCTACACATGTAGCATTCATTACAGTGATCTAGAGTGAGCGGAACCCTCTCTGCTGACAACCAATCAGCTGTACAAGCAACCTGCTATCATCCAATCAGCAACCTGCTCACTGTATGTTTGGACACTTGGGTCCAGCAATGAGCTTAATGTACTTGAGTAGAACTGTGGGAGAAAGTACAAGTTTTGTGGAAGAGCAGGAGATCGAGACCGAGTTGAAAGAGTCTCCTGGTCAATGCGGGAGAACTAGCAGCCCTGAAGTGGTATGCTAGCTAGCTTTCTGCTACGTAGCTCAGTCAAAGATACACCAATGCAGTTGTTATCCATCTACATATTAGCGTTTCAGCCAAGTTCCTGGGTGTGTACACACTGCTGGGCACTCACTCCTCAGTGGCCTCATCCTTACCACCACAGCTCCTCTTGCACGTGGCGAAGTTTCCCACAGTGTGCCGTGTTATGTCCCGTGAGCTGGGGACGACAGCAGCTTCCTTGGTGATTCACTGATTGACACTGACTCACCCATCACTCTGTGGTTGCTCATCGTGGTGCTCCCCCACTGAGGCCTTTCGATGGTGTCGCTTTCACTTTCAAGCCTGACCTTTTCATTTCGGCTGGCCTTCCTCGCGTCAGCACCCAGCCTGCCATCCCTGTGAAGCTTCACGGTGCTATCTGCATCGCCACAGACTCTGGACTTCTGGACTCTGCTTCTCTTGGCGCCTGCCTTGAAGTTCATTTTAGTGCAGTGCTGACTCAGACCACTAGGGTGTGCTATCGCACTTCTGACACCACTGTAGTGTCAGAGTTAAATACTTTACATCTTTATTATAGCTGCTTTATGATTCACTCGCAACTGCTGTGGTCACGTGGTTCACAAGCTAGCTTGCTTTATCGCACCATAAATAATTTTACCACCAAAAAACATCACATTAGCATGCTAAGAACTAGCGCAGATGAGCTTAAGTAAATCAGGAGAAACAGTTGAGCCGCTACAAGAATGACTTTTAACTACATTTAGAGCTCTTTACATTCATAGCGCTTTTCGCCCAAAAGAACCTTGGTTCCATTCAGGGTTCTTAGAACCTTGATGCTATTCAGGGAACCAGCTTGCACCAGTTTTTATTGAAACCAAGGAACGTCAATCGATACCACAGGGGGCGCTGCACAGCAGTAGTAAACAGTAGTACCAAGATGGTGGAGCATATAGGTGACCTGCGAGTGTTTGGACTGTTATTCCAGATGTTTGTTTATATCCAGAAAGCAGCACGGATCAGCTACTGGAGATAAGAAGACCTAGAAGAGGTTCTCCGGTAGAACCACTGGGTGGCGCCATTGTTGCCTGCGCTTTCCTCAACAACTGACACACCCACGGATGTCATCACAGTTCGTCCTGAAGAGCCTACTATTCTTTGGTTCCAGCTGGGAACAAACTTTTTAGGTTCTGAACGTATTTATTTCTGGCAGGAATGCGCCCAGTGGTTCAAAATTAGGTGCTCGAACCGGAACAGAACCGGTTCCATGTTGGTGGAAAAGACCTATCTGCAGCGTTTTCATCAGCAGCAGTATAAGCAGCGACTCAAATGACTTCTTTTCTTTGTTTTTCTTATTTTAAGCAATTAGAAATCTAACTGTGCCTCTCCCTGACTGTTCTGCTCTTTGCTTTAACCCTGTTCGGGAGGCTCTGGAGGTTCTGGAGGCACTTTGATGCAGAAGCAGGACTAATTAATTGTGAACCATTGTGCAGTGAACTCAGGTCTTTACTTAACAAGAGGCAAATTGGCTCTGACGTGAGCTCCCTCTGTCATCCGCTCAAAGACAAACACTTTGTGGGTGATTTCACCCAGACACACGCCGGCTGAAAACTGGCAGCCACTCGAAAAACCCATTTCGGAGGAGACGGAGGAACGAGCGGAAAGATCACGAGGAGTTTCTCTCATCTCCTCTGAAGACTGTGATGAAACACCTGGAGGAAGGAGTGCAATGTGGGCCTGAAAGAGGAATGAAGAGACAGTCAGACAGATAGATACATCAATACATAGATCAGTAGAAGTCGTATCGCCCCCTACACTTCCTGTACTGTATTACAGTCTGTCAGAATGACCGTGTGGGTCATATCACCCCCTACACTTCCTGTAGTGTATTACAGTCTGTCAGAATGACCGTGTGGGTCGCATCGCCCCCTACGCTTCCTGTAGTGTATTACAGTCTGTCAGAATGACCGTGTGGGTCATATCGCCCCCTATGCTTCCTGCAGTGTATTACAGTCTGTCAGAATGACCGTGTGGGCCGTATCGCCCCCTACACTTCCTGTAGTGTATTACGGTCTGTCAGAATGACTGTGTGGGTCACATCGCCCCCTACGCTTCCTGTAGTGTATTACAGTCTGTCAGAATGACCATGTGGGTCGTATCGCCCCCTACGCTTCCTGTAGTGTATTACAGTCTGTCAGAATGACCATGTGGGTCGTATCACCCCCTACACTTCCTGTAGTGTATTACAGTCTGTCAGAATGAGCGTGTGGGTCGTATCGCCCCCTACACTTCCTGTAGTGTATTACAGTCTGTCAGAACGACCGTGTGGGTCATATGAACATTGTAGAGCACTTTAAACTAATCAGTCAAATCTATGTAGGCAGGAAGGAAACCTAATTCATGCCACTTCAACACTGCAGTATGAAGACAGTCACACTCAACTGGCTGAAGCACAATGTAATTTTATAGCTTTGTGTCTTATATTGTCCTGGTTCCCATGGAGACATGTCTTATATCCGTACATGTTAATATCCCTGGGGGGGGCTGCGATGGGGCTCGCCTGTATATTTAGATGGCTGTAATTCCCTACAGGTCTTCATCATCAGGTGAGAGATTTGAGCTTCCACTCTCAGAAGTCACGCTCATCAGTAGTGCTAGCCAGAGCACGCTGCAATTACACATGAACTGTTTCTGACTTATACCTCATTATAACAAGTGGAGAAACTGTGGAAAGTGCAGATCCTGAAATTCCGATCTGTAGCACATTGGTGGTCCACATTTGGTTCAAACATTCACCATCAAAAGAACAGCTGCCCCCAGAAGGAGGTGTGGGATTGGGAATTCTGCTGGGAAGGAAGATAAAGGTTACCAGGATCAATAACTGATGATAAATTTAGACTGATATGATCAATATTTATTGAGCTACACATACAGAAGTCTGTCTCTCAGTATGGCGTCGGGCCGCCGTGTTTGCTAATCCAACATGCCAGATGTCTCGACATGGAGCTGTAGAGGTTCCTAATGGTGTCCTGTGATAATCCATCCCATGCAGCTTGAACATCCTCACACAGTTCCTGCAGATGGTGCGGTAGGGGTGGAGGTGGAGTGACACCAGGCCTTCTGGATGTGTGACGTGTCCCAAGAAACCGTTCATCTTGGTGCTGACCACGGTGCCTCCACACACGGATTCATTGGTCGTCTCCACCGAGACAAAAGCGGGACTCGTCACTGAAGATGACCCGCTGCCGTTCTGAGTCACTCCATGACAGTCTGGTACGACACCATTGCAGTCTTTGGTGACGGTGACGTGGTGTTAAGGACAGTCATGGTAACGGTCTGCGTACATGTAGTCCTGCGTGGTGCAGCCGTCTGCCAATGGTGCTGCACTAACAGGATGACTCATGGAGGACATCACTGGCTGGATGTCTGCAGTCGTGGCTGTTGGGTCACTTTGTGCTTGCTGGACAGTCTGTCGGTTCTCCCTCTCCCTCGCCCTACGATGCGACCCCTCTCCAACTCTTCCAACTGCTTGAACTCTTCTCAGAGGTATATAATTCACTTCCAAATGAGGCTACCACCACAACAGCACGAGTCAGAATGGGCAGCATGCACAACACGACGACCTTATATAGTCAGTCAGGTATAGCGCCTAGACCCGTCCTTGCTTACGTCACATGTGCGGTCAGTTGCATGTCTTATGATGTCAAACCTACACACCAAGTTTCATTGCTGTGGGTTAATTCCTTCTGGGTGAAGATGAGTGGACGTAGCATCCATTGTGCACAGGGCTCATTACATAAGCATGTAATTAAAGGTGTTATTACTTAATCACGTTAATATAGTGTAGTAAAATGATGTGATGTTAGACAGAAGCAGATTGTTCCGCAGTCCTGTGGTGAAGTCCGGAGGGTGACTGAGGTCAGTGTATCATCAGTGCAGGCCAGCGGGTCAGGGGTGAAGAAGCTAATGAAGGTCAGGTTTTACTTCATAGTCGGGTCCAGCTCTGGTGGTCAAGGTCAGCGTGTCGTAATCAGAGGATGAGGTGGAAGAGGTGAGCTGGATGGACTCCTGAAGGAAATGCAACTGCGAGGGAGAGGCAGGACTTCCATTTGCCGCTTTATCCCCCCTTTCCACACGTGAGCTCCGTCTCTCCGGAGTCTTAGTGAAACGTCCGAACATGCTGTGGTGAGAACAGCAGAAGGATGCAGCAGCTCAGCTCCTCCTCCTCCTGTCTAAACAGTCCTGTTGAGAATGGCCGGTTTGAGTGTCTGTACCTTTAAATGATATTGAGCTACTGCTGACCCCGCCCCCTCCTCCACAGGGGGCGTGTCCTGACACAAGTACACATTCTTTCATTTCACTCTCACTTTATTCACCTGCTGATCAGATGAAGTTCATCTTACATACGTTCACCAACAAACAGCAAGTGACACCAAGAACTATCTAGAACATTGGATCTCTGTTGATTTATTAACCTAGTTATTAGTTTTGTGCTAAATGCCAAGAACTTTCTAGAACATTGGGTCTCCTTTGATATATTACATCAGCTGTTAGCATTAGCTAATGCTAAACACCCAAACTATCTAGAACAGTACATCTTTGTTAGTATAGTACCTCTGCTGTTAGCAATAGCTTGTGCTAAATGCCAATAACTATCTAGAACATGACTTCACCATTAATATATTAACTCAGGTGTTAGCATTAGGTAGTGCTAAACAGAAAGAACTATCTAGAACATTACATCTCTTTTAATAAAGTAGTTCAGCTGTTAGTGTTAGCTAGTGCCAATATATTACCTCAGCATGGGCTAGTGCCAAATGTCAAGAACCTTCTAGAACATTACATCAATGTTAATATATGACCTCAGCTGTTAGCATGAGCTAGTGCAAAATGCCAGGAACATTCTAGAACATTACATCCCTTTTAATTTATTATCTCAGCTGTTAGCACGAGCTAGTGCTAAATGCCAAGAACTATCTAGAACATTATCTCTGTTAATATATTACCTCAGCTGTTAGCAGGTCATTTTTTATAATGTGCCTCTTTATATGAGACAAATACAACCAGGGTCATTTCTCCATCGACTCGTCCAAGGAGCCACAAAAGAACCCAGACAAACATCTAAAGAACCACAGGGCTCGCTCGCCTCAGAGAAGGTCAGCATTCAGGATACCACCATGTCTTTCGGAGAGCTGCAAGGCTAAACCACTGCTAGCCAGGAGGAACCTGAAGGCTGACAGGGCTGATGTACTGTAGGTGTCACTGGGTGTCGTGTCCCTTGTTTGTAAACGGTGTTATGCGTTTCCTGGTCTTCTGCTTGTCTCATGTTTCATTCTGTATGAAGATCTGAAACCCTGCTGTGCCGTTGGGCCTTCACTGGACCCCACGGATAAATACAGAGGCAGCTGTGCAGACACGACTCTCAGGAAGATCCGATTTCTGACCAGCAAACCTCACCACTTATCTTCCTCGACACCGCACAGACAGAGCTGACCTCTGTTCATTCAAAACACAGCTCATCCCTCATAAACACTTCCATACAGATCCTTCACAGCCTGCAGCGTCACACACTCATCGTGTACAACTCTGAGATCATAAACCGCTGGCCTGTCGTAAC
>JAVGWN010001996.1:0-11604 GCA_034552555.1 Semaprochilodus insignis | reverse complement strand
TGTTCAGACACTCTTACATCAAAGAATTGGTCAGTTGGGCCAGATTTGGTGGATGCCTTCCCCGGTCTCTTACTGGTTGTTCCAGGTAGTTCCCACAGATCTTCAAGAGGATTCCAATCTGGGGACTGTCCGGGCAAGTCCAGATGTGTGAATGCTCCGGAATGTTCATCATGCCAATTGGTCACATTTGCAGCTCTGTGACTGCCGGAACTGTCATCTTGGAATACAGGGATAGGAATGTTGTGTTCCTCGGGAAGATGATGAGTGAAAGGCAAAACCTGGTTGTCCAGCAGCTCAATGTAGGAACTGTGGTTCAAGTCTACTGTCACCTCAACCAAAGAACCCACCCAGAACATCACACTGGGGACTCAGTTTAGGGAGCTTAGATCTTTTCATTCCGAGTTGATGAGTCTTCCTTGGCATGTTGATGGTATGCAAGCCCTAGACTTCCTGGACGACGTCCTTCTTTTAATCACTGTTAAAATAATCCAGGTCCACTGAAAAGCACCTACTCTGGATTCAACTGAGGAACCAAAGTTGCCTACAAATTACAGAGTTGCCAGAAAAGTTCTTGATTACTGAAAAACAACTCCACGGAAAACGCCTGGTAGAAACTTAGTACCCTTGTCCAAACCCCAGGGACGATTTTCCAACTAGCATACCAAGGTCTAACGAGATTTTCCGAGCCCTCAGTAACCTGCCCCTAATTGCTGTCTCCTTCTTCATCAACAGGCTCAGAGCCCTTTGAAAGCTGGCGCTCTTTTGTTTGCCATTGCTTTGTTTTCCCGGAGCCTCTTTTGCGCTCAGCTTCACATGATCCATCTCGTGTGAAGGGGGCGTTCGGAATGCTGAAGCGCATTGTTTGGTCAAAGCATCCTCCGAGTTCAAAGAACCTCTCCAATTAACCGTGTCATTGGAAACTCACTGGAAATAACGTGAGGCAACATTAACCTCATACTCGCTTACACTATTAACCTTGAACGTTCTCGACAGTGACCGCGGAACCAGCTGTGGCCGGGAATATAGATTGAACGGAATATAGATGTGTGCTTCTTTAAGCCGCAAAGCAAAGCCATTTCCAGTTTTCCACATGAGCCCCTACGCAGGAGCTGCAGCCCATTTATATGCCTGTGCATCGCTCCCCTCTCGCAAAGTCTATTTCATACAGATTAAAGGAAAATATTTGCCGTAGTGGGGGCCTGGACTCGCAGCCTACGCCGCAGCTGGACCCACTCCAGAGCTTTGCATTTCTGACCGCACTCGCTGTAGTGTTTTCCCAGCTTTCATTCACTTTAATCCATTCATACAAACCTGCTGCATGGACTTGGCATTTTCATCATCTGCCGTAATAAAAAGAGCCCAATTCTCTTCCTCCATCTTCCTCACTCTGCATATATATATATATATATAGATAGATAGAGAGACTGATAGATAGATAGACAGATAGACAGATATACCCACCAGCCACTCCATTAGGTACACCTCCTTGTATCTACACTCATTGTCCATTTTATCACCTTCTGTGTTTAAGGTGGTAGTACCTTCAGTCTCCTGCAGATGGCGCTGCTGCACGAGGATGATGGGGCTATAAATCCCTGCGGGGTGTGAGTGACGGGATCCATAGATTGGGAAGAGGTGCTACAGTGCAGGGAATGTCTCGTTCCATGTGTGGAAAATGGCTCCAGAGCAGATGTTAATGATTGGCTAAAAGGAGTGACTGCATTTGGGCGTGTCAAAGACCATAGTGTGAAGGAAGTAGCTGAATCTGCAGGTGTATGGAAGCGTACGGTCATACAGGTCTACCAGCAGTGGCTAAAATCCCAGTCTACAGGGAATTCTCCTCAGAATTGTGCCAGGGAAGGCATCCACCAAATCTGGACCATCTGACCAATTCTTTGATGTACGAGTGTCTGAACATTGATGTGGCTACATCCAGAAACTTGTCCAGTACATGCCCAATCCAGTCCCAGCTGTTACTGGTGCTGGTGGAGGTGTTAGTTACGCTTGTTAGGTACGGGTCAGTCACAGGGGTCTCCAGTCTGGTGAGCTTAGGAGCACTTTGTAGTTCTTTAATGGTCAGGACCCCCACAGGACCATCACAGAGCAGGTATTACGTGGGTGGTGGACCATTAGGTATGTACCTGGACCAGAAAAGCCTCAACAACTGCTGAGACAGACACAACTCCAGAGATCAGTCTTGGAAGCTGGTTTAGCATGTCCTACTTCCTCTCACCCTCCAAATAACCCCAAACATATTCATTGACGTTGGGGTCTGGACTCTGGGGTGGTCAGTTCAGTGTTCTGATGGTGCCTGGCTCTTAGAGTCTAATGTCGCAGCAGATGCCCAGGAAGCGTCTTCTCCAGCGTTCCATGTGCTTCAGCTCTCTTGCCTCACCACAGAGGTTCCTGTTTGTTTCCAATTACAACAGCAAAGCAGTTCATCCTGCACTCAGTTCATCCCGGACCCTCGGGATACCTCCGCATATGGCTCCGATCACTAATACATTAACAGGTAATGAGTAACCTGAAAGATTGCTGTCAGAAAGTGTCCTGGTGGTTGATGATCATGTTGGGAAAAATAATCATTACTTAACAAATAAAACTAGATTCCATTTGTTCCATGTGACTGCATGGATATCAGTGATCAATTAATATCTGATTGTGATAATCATTTCATATTTACATTCCCGGAACGCTCCAGTCTGTGTTCCAGGGCGCGTCTGCAGCATTTGTTTTCTGTTTTGTTTCCTGACATATTTCTGCTCCTCCACACGGGCTCCAAAATGCTGATTCTTATCAGAGTGACATTTTGTTCAGTCCTAAGATCAAAAAGGGGAAAGTAAAATCCATTATCTGACTCGTGAATTACATGTACAGCTAAGCTGCGGAGGCCGCTGTTATGCTGAGATAAGGACTGTTGCTTTACACAAATTTCACTATGAGACGCCGCTCTGAAGTTGTTGACACTTTCCACTCCAACTTTTCCATTCGGTTTGCTGTAAGATGAATCACGGCGTGATAAGAGCCAGATGTCCTAAGCTTCATTGTCAGTCAACAGCCGTGTGGAACGGAGGTCTGAACAAGGTGGGTTCACATGTGGGTCCCACGTGATCTGTAGAATAATTTGCAGGTAAATGGCCGACAGGTTGGGGGCTTGCGCACATGGGCATTGTGGCTCGCTGGATCAGCCAGACATGGACAATTGTTGACTCCCTGTGGTAATACACGTTCGTAATCATCAGAATTGGGGACTCAAGTCATATGACTTGGACCAAAAAAGTCTTGCGGCTTAACTTTGACTTATACACCCATGATATGACTTGACTTTGACTTGAACTGTAATGACTGACATTGACTTGAAAATCAGCTAACAGCTCTGATTCAACTTTCATATAAACACTACTGACTCAGACTTTGACTTGAACACCAATGACTCTGATGTAAGCTTTAACCCTATTGACTCTTGACCACAAATGACTCTATAGACTGTTGACCATGAATGACTTTGACTTGAACACCAATGACTCTGGCTTTGCCCTGAACACCAATGACTTTGGCTTTGCCCTGAACACCAATGACTCTGGCTTTGACTTGAATACCAATGACTCTGGATTTGACTCTATTGCCTCAACTTTGATTTGAACACCAATGACTCTGACATTAACTTGAACACTGATGACTCTGACTTTGGTTTGAACTCTATTGCCTCAACATTGACTCGAACACCAATGACTCTGACTTTGGCTTGAACTCTATTGTCTTGACTTTGATTTGAACAGCAATCACTCTGACTTGAACAGCAATGACTTTGACTCAAACACCAATGACTCTGATTTGATCTCTGTTGCCTTGACTTTGTCAGGAACACTACTGCCTTGACTTTGACTTGAACCCTATTGACTTGAGTTTGATTTGAACACCCATAACCTACACTGTGACCTAAACACTATTGACTCAAGTTTGACTTGAACAATAATCACACTGACTTTGACTGAGACACCAGGGCCTTTGGGCTTTGACTTGAACTTGGCGTACTCAGAAAGACTTGAGATCTAAAGTGGAAGAACGATGGAGAGGCATCTGGATTCGATTACTGCCGTAGCCATGCCAGAACTGCATCAAATTTGTTATACAGGAAAGTCATCAAATGTTTCTATACTTACACTTGGCTTATTGTATTTTGGCAGACAAGTGAAACATGTGGTTTCAGGTTCCATAAACTAGAAACAAGTGAAACATCAATCAGCTTTCGTTCAGTGCTGAAACTCCAGTTTTACTGGACAAACTTATCAGGTAAACATACCATTATCCTCACGGTAAATCTTTCAAGAGAAAGACTTAAATGGCTGCTGCAGTTAAACAAGCTCAACATTCACCACAAAACTCAAGCTGACTTTATATGAATAAGAAGCCAAATGCAGCTTCATACAATGACCATCATTTCACCATATTTTCTATAAAATATGTCGTCTTGGTTTCTGTTATTTGCCATGTAATTTTAATTTAATCTACTGGTTGTTTTAGTTTTAGAGGTAATTTTTGTGTTCAACCTCATTTTTTAGTTTAGGCCTTTGCTGCCAGAAATGTTTTATAGGTCATACAGTTAGCCCTAATAGTTTTAATGTCATTTTGCTATATAAACACATAGATCAGTAAATCATTCATGAATTACATAAATAATAAGTGAATATTTTGTTTGATGGCAAAAATATGGCAAATCTCTAAAAATGTATCTGCAAAACAAGATTATACACAAAACCTTTTAAATTCTTGTAAAAATAAAACATGTCACCTGCTACTTATAAATTCCAATGTGGTAGGAATTAAATATTGCAAATCTGCTCTTTACATACAGTTCCTCCACTTGTTTCAGTGAGCTATAGATCAGTAGCAACTCCTCGACACTACCTGTGAAAAGTTCAGACCCGGCTACTCATTGCAGGTTCTCCTTCTGTGTATCTTAAAGCTTTACTTTATAATAAAAGTGAACACATCAAACTATAAACTAGCCCTCATGGAATTATACAGTCCACCTTAAAACCCTCTCATGGAATTATCCAGTCCACCTTAAAACCCTCCAGAATGGACCTTTACAGGAGGATGAACCAGCTTTCTTAACCTGCAGTGCAGCTGATAGAACAAGGTTTATTACTAAGCAGGTTAGGAGCGATTCTATTGGTCGGTCCCTCATGAATATTCACTAAACTGAAAGGAGAACTAGAGCTTTTACACTGTGCAGAAAAAGAGATCAAAGTTTTACACCACTAAATATATATTAGAGGTGGAGATATGGAGAAATATCATACTGTGGAACATCAAGAGGATATGTGGTGTATCAGGGTATGTACTGGTTCAGACTCTCATCAGTTGGAGCTGTTCAGTAAACGACTGTAGAGTCTTTAAAATCACCAACTACATCCGTTTAGAGGGCCGTATGTCGAAGCGTGTGACTGGTAACGTCCTGTATAAACCACCAGCGTGCTTTTGTTAGTGCTGCTGATGACCGTGGCTGGTAGGGGTTAATAATAATGCCCTTTGGCTCCGTCAATGCTCCATAATTTCATTGCCCCGGCTCCGTATTTCCGAGGTGCTGGCGGACAGAAGACGAGGAAAATGCTGTTTTGAGGGGAACAGCAGAAACGATGGGAGTGATTTCCTTAGCATGGCTGTCAGTGCTCCAGTGTAAATTGCCTGTGGCCTGGCCAGGCTTCTTGGCGGCTTTGGAGATTTCACAGCTGCTGCTGCTGGAGCGCTGGCTTGTTTACCGAGGCGTCAGAAATGTGCCATTGTCGGGAGTATTTATCACTATTAAAGCATCAGAGACGGCGAGGACACAACACATTCTGCCTGTCATTTGTAGACAAGCCCCTCTCTCTCTCTCTCACTCTTTTATTCTCTCTCGCTTTCTGTTTCCCTTTTATCCTCAATCTCTCTTCTTCTTCCTCTCCCTCTCTGTCATCCTTTCTCTTTCCCTAGATCACTCACTCTTTCTCTTACTCTCCAATATACTGGATGCTCCATCTCTCTTCCATGTTAGAGATGATTCAACCAGCTCTGTGCACTGTTAGTGGATTACGAGTGACGCAAAAATGAACATGTGAGATTCCGGAGGATCTTCCACCCGTCCTGAGTAATAGAGTGCCTGTAAAGATCCAGAGTTCAGTTTAGTTTCCGAGTTCCTAGAATGAATCTTCCTATGTGTGAAGGTAATGATGATGTATGTGAGTGATACAGTAGTAGAGTGACAGGAGCTGTTTTCTGGGAAAACTGTACAACTGAAAGTCGGCTCTAGTACCCTTCTGTTGGGGCTCTAGCCTGGATACAAGATGAGATCCGGTTGGCCATGGAGGCATACAGGTTCCATATGGCATCCTGCGGCACACTTGCCCACAGATATTGCAGCTGGGCCTGTAGATCCTGTATGCTCGTATGTTGCCGAAGCTGGCGTCCCAGCGGGTCCCATAAATGCTGGATTGGTGATAAATCAGGTGATCCAGCAGGCCAAGGAAGTGTTGCAGCCTGGCGGAGACCTTCCTGGGAAACCCTTGCTGTGCGTGGGTGAGCATTATCCTGCTGTTGGATAACGCCGGTTGGAAGCCCTGGCATGAGAGGCAGCACATGTGGCCGGAGAATGTCCTGCAATATCGCTGAGCTGTTAGTGTCCCTCGTATCACTACGAGCAAAGCCAGGACTGAGGCGCTTACCATGAGGCTTCCGTACTCAACCACAATTGTCACCGGATCCCAAACAGAACGGCGATTCGACACTAAAGACGATACTGTTCCAGTCCATAGCAGTCCAGGTCTCTCTTCATGACACCACTGCAAATGAGGGCAATGGTGGATGGCCGTCAATGGCAGGACACGTAACAGCCACCAAATTCTCTTCTGCTAAGCTCCTGGAAATGGTCCGGGCAGAGTCAGGGGCCACCTGTGTCTGGATGGTGGACGAGTAAACTGTGGGAGCTGCTTGTGCTTGTCGGTGGATCCAATGATGCTCTCTACTGGTGGTCTGTCTGGAGCCTGTTCGCCCTCACGTAACCAGACCACACCTGTAATCATTTACATACCTGCCCGAGACATAACTGCATCCAGAGTTTTGCAGGAATCCAACATTTCTACCTGGCTGTGTTGTCGGTGAGCCTACTCAGTTTACCTGACAAGCACTAGTCAGGTGTAAGGAGATGCGCCCCACCACATAGTGCCTTTGAAATTAATGCAGCATGTATTGATCAAAGCAAGCATCTGATAATCCATGTTCGTTATACAGTAGGACGCCCGTCTTACCTTAGACTCTGTTAGAAGTGTTGTACCTTGAGTTTGCTCTTTAATCTAGAACCTTTTCAGCTCCTTAAAAGAAGCTCCGCCCTCCAAAGTGCGAGTCAGATCCTATAGGTTCCTCACATACAGATTCCCACTTTTATTACTCTAATCACTCTCACTGCCGTCGTTCTCAGTGCAGGTTTGTTCCGAGAACTTTGTTCTAAGGCTCACGGAGAATGGAATATTTAGAGACTGCGTGATTGATTAGGAAACATGTCAATCGGTAATTTAGAAGAAATCGATTTCAATTCCTCTGTTGTCTAGTTGCTCTGATATTGTCTTTGTCTCTTCTAAAGCCTCTGCAGTGAAAGCTCTGATGAGCTCCGAGACGTTAGTCCTGATGTTTCCAGCTAAATTCCCGTCCAGGTCCAGCTGAAAACGGGAGTAATCTTTATCCTTCAGGATTCACACGGACAGCTCAGGACCTCGCCTGGTCATCAAGTGTGGTCTGATTGTAACGAGGGACGACATTTCAAACACCTTTGTGTTCTTAATCTGGCTTTTATCTGCCGTGAACAGCCATGTTCTCCTCTCCTCCCCTCCCCTCTCGTTTCCTCTCCTCTCCTGCACACCAAACACTTCTGTACCTCAGGATAAGCCCACTGTTCAGAGAACCACAGCGGCTGGAGCTCGGCCTGATCTGACCTCGCCTGTTCCTCACCGGCCTCTCTCTCGATTCGGGGAAACGTAGTCCCACAAGCTGCACTCCAGGAAACCGCCTGAAAGCAAGAATCCAACAACCGGATACTTCTGCAGGAATGTTTACTCTGGAAGTTAAAATAGAAGAGAATGAAGTGAAGGTGCTGTGAGGTGAAGCCTGCTGAGAAATCTCTGGATTCCAAAAAAAATTGTTTCAGTAAAATTGCCAAAATTANTACCGAGGTCTGAACAACACTCGGACCTGCTAGGTAGGAAAGGTGCTCTATAAATAATAATAACAACAATAATAATAATAATAATAATAATAATAATAATGACAATAATAATGACAATTAAAACAAAAAATGGTGTGATCATCCTGACCATGGTGATGATGATGATGGGAGTGATGGTGACTGTGATGATAGTCTTGACGAAGATGGTGTGATGGTCCTGATCATGGTGGTGATAGTAGTGATGACTGTGATGATGATCTTGATGAAGATCACCATGGTGATGATAGTGATGATGACAGTGATGACGATCTTGATGAAGATGACCACAGTGATTATAGTGATGATGGTAGTGATGACTGTGATGATGACGGTCTTGATGAAGATGGTGTGATGGTAATGATCATGGTGATGATAGTGATGATGGTAGTGATGACTGATGATGACTGTGATGATGATGATCTTGATGAAGATCACCATGGTGATGATCGTGATGATGACAGTGATGACGATCTTGATGAAGATGACCACGGTGACTATAGTGATGGTAGTGATGACTGTGATGACGGTCTTGATAAAGATAGTGTGATGGTAATGATCATGGTGAAGATAGTGACGATGGTAGTGATGATGACTGATGACGGTCTTGATGAAGATCACCATGGTGATGATAGTGATGATGACCGTGATGATGACGGTCTTGATGGAGATGGTGTGATGGTCCTGATGACGGTCTGATAGGTGTGACAGAATTATGGTGATGATAGTGATGATGGTAGCGATGTTGAAAATGGTGAGATGGTCTTGATAATGATAATGGTGGTAATGATGATGACCATTCTGATGATGATGAAGATGACAGTGACGATAATGGAGATAAATTAAATAAATCAATGAATGATCTGCTAAACTGATCACAGCACCGATGTGAGTGAATCTTAACTGCTGATAAAAGATGGAATCTCCAGAAAGGGCTTTCACAAGTACTTTACCACTAATGACTTTAGCCGTGAGCAACTCCGGGAGTTTAGAAAGGGAGCAGCAGCCCAAACGTAATGCATGTTTAATCCACAGCTGAGATTTTAATAGCATGAATTACTATGTAATGATGAAAGTCCTTTAATATATGATGACATCCTAAAGTCCTTAACTTCTGTGAGGGAGCTTTTAGTGGTGGACGTCTGGTTCCATTCACCACCACTGTGAGCAATTCTGGAGCGTTTCACACCAAACCACTCTGAATGACTCGGATTACATCTTTCCCGTTTAACTATGCAGGAATTTAGAAAGAAATGTCAGAATTCCGCTGTAAGGACTGTTAAACCAAGCTGAGTTGAGCCTCATAGCCCAGACGTTCACATAAAATGTCTTTTAACAAGATGTTTGAATAACTGAAATGGAAGAGAAAAGAAAAACCCAGCTTCCATTAATCACTCTCTCCGGCCCGCGGCTGTCTGGCTCCCGCACATCACTCATTTTGAGCCATCCTCATTCGCTCATACGGACACTCTTTTCAGCCTCGGCGCACACGGGAGCTCTGCCGCAGCTTCTGCTGTCTGGACAGATGCAGGAAAATGTTGCTCAGCTGCAGCAGGCCTCACTGTCCTCCGGAATCACGGTATACAGAGGTAAACCATATAGGACACTCTGTAGTTGTACAGGTCCAGACTGTAGTCCATCTGTTTCTCTGTGTACTGTATTACCCTGTTCTTCAATGGTCAGGACCCCCACAGGACCACCACAGAGCAGGTACTATGTGGGTGGTGGATCATTCTCAGCACTGCAGTGACACTGACGTGGTGGTGGTGTGTTAGTGTGTGTGGTGCTGGTGTGAGTGGATCAGACACAGCAGTGTTGCTGGACACCTCAAAATTGTCCAACAACCAAAACTATCCAGCCAGCAGCGTCCTGTGGGGCAGCGTCCTGTGGGGCAGCGTCCTGTGCTGTCCTGTACTGATGAAGGACTAGAGGATGACCAACACTGCACTGTGCAGCAGCAGATGAGCTATCGTCTCTGACTGTCCATCTACAAGGTGGACCAGCAAGGTAGGAGTGTCTAATAGAGTGGACAGTGAGTGGACACATATAGGAGGCTCCACAGTGGTACAGTGTTGTTTGAGGGTGACATTCAGACAACACTGTACAAAAAATCTTCTTGGCAATTAAAACGATCTTATAATCTAGCTGACACATTTTAAAGTTCTCATTTTGAGACTGATGTCATTCCCAAAATGGGAATTTTAAGTATTAGGAAGATCCGAGGTTTGGTTCCTGACTTAACACGACTTTCTTAGTTTCATCAGCAGCACCTGGATTCATTTAAGGAAGTATTGATTAGATAAAGCAGGTGCTGGACGGATCTGGAAATGGCTCCAAACTGGAGCCGTATACGACCATGAACTTCCCTCCTGGTGATTTGGTTTCTGCTCTGTGTGACGCTGATGACTTTTACCTTCAGCAGATATGAATCCCATCGCAGCTCGTCCCGATCAGAGCACATTACAGTCTCGGCCCAGCTCTGATGTACAGAATACAAGAGGCGCGAGTGAAAACAGTGTTCTCCTCGGAGAAAAGGTGCGAGAGTGCGTTCCACACGTCCTCTGCTTCCATCCTGTTCATCTGCAGCTGGCCGGCTCTCCAGGGTCGAGTGCACTTTAAACTTATTGCCTTAAAAAAAAAATACCGGCTCAGGATAAAACAACTTTATATTGAGTTCTAGCTACTGTCGGTTTTCCCACAGATCCACACAGAGATTCCTCAGCGAGTACCCTGAACTCAGGAACCCGAACGAATCAGCCCAGTCATTCTAAAATGTTCAGGCTTCTGAACACACCTGTGTGCTAATTAGTTCTCTAAATAAGAGAAGTGCTAGCATTTGTTAACCTCAGGTCGTATACAGGGACTTTTATTTTGAAGGGCAGGGCTCGGTTCTGAGGGCGATGGGTAGGGGGGGGGCAAGACAGAGAGCTAACTTCAGAGAGCTGGACCAGAGAGCTGGACCAGAACCTTGTCCAAGTGTCTTCTGGGAACCCCCCCACGTCACAATGGTGTCAGAAGTGGGATCCTGTAACGTAGAAGGTTCTGGTCCAAAACACACTGCTACAGCCACCTTCTGCTGGACCTGGGAACACTCCCTCCATCAGCAGATCCGTTACAGCGAACGCCTCCTGGACTGTTTTACCAAATGGGTGGAGGCGTCTGCTGTCCCAGACCAGGATGAAGGTGTGCAGACAGAGGTACAAACACAGAAAGGGACAGACGAAGGAACACATGAAGAAACAGAGGAACAGACATGCAGACGCATGAACAGATGAAAGAACAACGCTGGTGTATGGATAAAGGAATGAAGGGATGAAGGAACAGTGTTGGTGATGGATAAAGGAATGAAGGGATGAAGGAACAGTGTTGGT
>JAVGWN010001995.1:0-11606 GCA_034552555.1 Semaprochilodus insignis | reverse complement strand
CACACACACACACACACACACACACACACACACACACACACACACACCTGCCTGCCTGCCTGGTGTAAGATACACACACACACACACACACACACACACACACACACGTCAAAAAAAAATAAAGTTCACCACCTGGATTTAACTAAGCAAATAGGTAAGAGCCTCCCATTGGATAAACTACTGCATGGGTGATTATGTTTCAGCTGGCAACAAGTTATTTAACCCTAACTGATGCAATGTGTAGCTTCTCATTTGCTAAACAACCATGTGGAAAGACACGTCCTGTGGTCATGGAAAAGATCTGTTTCAGAAGGATCAAATTATTGGCATGTATCAACACATTTAGTGTTTATATATATATATATATATATATACACACACACACACACACACACACACACACACACACACACGTATATGTATGTATATATATATATAAAATTATATATGTGTGTATATAATTCCATATATATAATACATACATATATACACAATTGTGTATATAATTACACACACACACACACACACACACACACACACACACATATTCATCATATACCTTAGCTTACATGAAACTACCTGTCCACTCTCATTTACTGTTGTAGATGGGGGGGGGGGGGGGGATTATCCTACCTGTCCATCAGTGAGAGCATATCTGTGTCAGAGACGTAGTGCAGCACTAACATATGGCGTTATCGCATTGGACCAATAGGCGTCTGCGGCTGAGAGGTTGTTCGGCTGACGTCACGTGCGCGGGGAGGAGGAGGTGGTGCTTTCGGCGGCTCGCGCACGGACTGAAGGGCTGCATCTGCTGTATCTGTGTGTACGTGTGTGTATGTGCGTGTGAGAGAGGCCGGGGGTCCGCAGTACAGAACTCCGGATACGAGGGACTACCATTATGGGGAGGAAGGAGCGCGAGCCGGTGGAGGGGACGCAACGACCACTGGAGAGGGACCGCATGGGCGGAGGACGCGCAGAGCATCGCTAGAAGAGTGTCTACCCCCCCTCACCCACCACACGGTACACGGTAGAGTGGGAACCCGGGATTACCGAGGAGATTAGCAGCCTGCGCGGTCTGGAGACGCTGTTCTAGCCGGAGCCTCATACGGAGGGAGCTACTTCGCAAGCAGGGAATGTGACCGGGCATAGATCTGAGGATTTACCCTACTGGCACGCTCTCCATGGCGCTGTCCTCGTCCCACGGCGTATCAGGCCACACCGGGGCGTTAAGAACGCGAGGACACGGGCTTTGAAGCGCGTTCGCGTCGTTTCTCGCATCCTCCATGTCCGCCTTTTGCCTCGACCTGCACTCGGCGCCGTCGAGCGCCACCGCGCTTTCAGCACCACGGGAGCTGGACAGCGACCGCATGGAGCCCGCGATGGACTCCGGTCCTCCAGGAGCCGGAGGGCTCGAGGCTCCTTCGCTGCTGCGCGCGCCCGCGGGAGGCCTGGGCACGGCGCTCGAGGAGGAGCTGGCCATGCTCACGCGCGAGCGGGAGCAGGAGGACGAGGATGCGGCGGGGCTGGCTGCCGCCGAGGCGCCGCTGGAGCAGGACGTAGACCTCCTGGCGCTCTTCCGGCAAAAAGAGAGGGACTTGGTCCTGGCTGCTAAACTCGGCAAAGCACTACTTGAACGGAACCAAGACCTCACCAAGCAATATGAGAAGATGAACAAGGACCTGAACGAGAAGCTGGAGGTGAGGCGCTTCCACTTGTCTTTCAGAAGGCCATGGTTGATCATGTAACACTCAGAGCACGTTAATGTATGGGGTGTCACACCGATCAGCTCTAGTGGGAAAGCCAACATGCACTAAATGAAGCCTGTAGGTTGCATGTAGGTTACCCAGGGCTGTCAGCACTTCCTGNGGTTACCCAGGGCTGTCAGCACTTCCTGATCAAACCCAACGAGGTGCTGCCCTGAGAAGCACCATGTTAAACAACCATCTACCATTATTCAGATGACCACAAAGCTTTTCCTCCGTCATCACTCAAAAGACATCTTCACCTACACCGACCTCTCTTCACTTTGCTATACACGCTACAGTTACACATGACTCTTATAAATAAAGGTTCCTACACAGTTCTAGGAAAAACCTTGTTACTGTACATGGTTCAGTTCAAGGTTTTTCAGGCTGCCCTGAGGCAATTTGAGAACCATTGCATGTTCGCCATAGTATACCAATATTTTGGTAACCGAAAGCAGTTGTTCTAGGTCATCGCTCCAAAGAACCTTTTCTAAAGCTGCTTTCTGTGATTAACGGGAACATCACTGATTAAACCAATAAGAGTACATCTACTCTAACCTCTCAGTTGTACAGTATTCACTTTCATGTATATATGAGCTACAGTTATGGCCTGTATACACTCCTCTAGGTAAAGGTTCCTAAATGGTTTTAGGAAAAACATTGTTACTGTACATGGTTGTTTAATGTAGTAGTTCTCAAACTGGTCCTCCTTGATTCCAACCAACAGCCTATAGATATGGATAATCTAGGCTGCCAGCTGCCCTGAGGACAATTTAAGAATCACCATGTTAAACAACCATATAGTGTAACATTATTTGGGTAGGAAAAGTTGTTCTATGGCCTCGCTCCAAAGAACCTTAATTTATAACACTGTGTTCTGTGATTTAGAAGAAAATGCTCACGGGTAAACCCACTGAAGTGCTGCCCTGAGAACCACTGCCTTAAACGACTAAGTATTATACCATTATTTAGGTAACCAAAAGTTGTTCTTCTGTGTCATCACTCCAAAGAACCTTTTCTAGAACTGTATTCTGTGATTCATGAGAAAGTCAACCAGGTGACATCTCCACCTACACTGATCTCTCTTAGTAGTACAGTAATCACTAGGTACCAGTTCCAGGAAAAAAGTCACTGCACATGGTTCCTTAAATGTAGTGGTCCTCAAACTAGCCCTCCTTTATGCCAACCAACTGCCTATAGACATGGACCATCTAGGCTGCCCTGCAGATGATTTGAGAATCATCATGTTAAACATCCATATTGTACCATTATTTAGGTAACCAAAAGTTGTTCTTCTGTGTCATCACTCCAAAGAACCTTATCTAGAACTGTATTCTGTGATTAACTACAAAGTCCTCACTGATTAAACCCAGTGAGGTGACATCTCCACCTACACTGACCTCTCTTCGTAGTACAGAACTCACTTTCATATGTACTGTATATACACATTACAGGTATGCCACTCTTATAGATAAAGGTTCCTAAGTGGTTCTAGGAAAAACATTTCTGTACATGGTTCTCTAATGTAGTGGTCCTCAAACTGTCCCTCCTTTATTCCAACCAACAGACTCTAGAAGTGGACCATCTAGGCTGCCTTGAGGACTATTTCAGAATCACCATTTTAAACAACCATATTATACCATTAGTTAGGTAACCGAAAATAGTTGTTCTTTTAGCTCATCACTCCAAAGAACCTTATCTAGAACTGTGTCCTGTGATTAATGAGAAACTCCTCACTGATTAAACCCAATGAGAGGACATCTCCACCTACACTGGCCTCTCTTAGTAGTATTCACTTATAAGCTACAGTTATAGTCTTAATGCCCTCTTCTAGATAAAGGTTCCCAAATGGTTCTAAGAAAGACCGTTCCTGTACATGGTTCTTTTATAGTAATGGTTCTTAAACTGGCCATCCTTTATTCCAACTGATCTTGCGTAAATGTTGGCCATCTAGGCTGCCCTGAGGACAGATTTAGGAAACCACTGGTACAACACCACCATGTACTGTAACATTGCTTAGGTAGGTAGTAGAAGTGGTTGTTCTATGGCATCGCTCCATAGAACCTTCATTTGGTTCTAGAAATACTATTTTCCATCCATCCATATCGATCTGTATGTTGGTATAGAACTTTTACATCACGTAGAAGTTCTTTAAAGATTAACAACATTCTTCACACTCAGAAATGAACAAAAATAATTTTCAAGAATCATCCCAACATTCTTGGGGAACCAAAATGCGCCTACTATGAACTTCCACAAAGACTCCACACTTTAGGAATAATTATGTTGCTAAAATATAAACAGTCATTCCGAATGGTTTAATGTGAAATGCTCCGTTCTTGAGAAACTAACAAAGTTTAACAGTTTAACACCCCATAGTTATTAAATTCGAGGGTTATTAATGTGTTGCCAGATGCCCGAGGCATACTTTATGAATGACTGTGCAACCACCTCCTTCTTCTCCTCCTTCTTCTTCTATTCAACTTGTCATTATACTGTACAACCCTGTATTGGTACAAGGAAACACGGGGAGGCTTCTTCTCCAGTGCAGTGATTAAAAAGAATAGTAAGTAACAGTGCAAAGACAAACACACAGTATGTGTTACAGTAGATACACATTACAGTATGTGCATAAACAGTGAACAGATGTGCAAGTGTAGTAACTGTACATCAGTATGTTAGAGTACTAGAACTGAGGCGCTAACAGCAGTTAGCATATGCAGCAGAGCAAAATACAGCTTAGTGTTATGTAGGAAAGTACGGTGCGTCAAGGTAGGCAGGTGTGCAGTTAGATATGTGGTTGTAATAGGCAATGTGTGTGTGTGTGTGTATATCTAATAAATAATAAAAAAATAATATAGAAAAGAAGATTACAATTACAGAACATTGGGTCTGATTGGGAACAGTGTGCTTATCTACAGCTTTTTGATCTGATGTATTGTTTTCATTAAGTCAAATTCCAAATTTTTCCCCTTTAAGAACGCGCAGGGGTATATGTTTATTGTACATGTTGTTTGTAGCTAAAGGCAATTTGAGCAGGGTATTGGGGAGGGGTCGGGGGAGGGCTTCTGGGTAATAAAAATAAAAAATATATATATTTGATGCTTGTATGTGTAATACCCGTTCATCTCAAAAATATTTATTAAAAAAATAAAAAATAAAAAATAATAGGGGTGGAAAGAGCATGTCCATCTGCTAAAAGACATCGTTTTACATGCACCATCTCAGGGCAGACCCCAGAGCACAAACTGAATGGTGGTCTGACCCATACGCATCTGTTTGCGCCCAACCCAAAAATAAATAAATAAATAAATAAATAAATAAATAAATAAATGCAGTGCAGGAGATCACACCCAACGATGCTGCCCTGTCCTGAACTTAGCGCTTCACATACATATCTATATGCTTTAATCACGGCTTTCATCAAAGTTCATTCCAACTCTTCACATTAATAATCTCTCATGGAAAACCTTGTACAGCATGTAATCTGCCCTGAAGGAGAATCAGGATTGTTTACTGCTAGCCCAATTTAGCTGCTACAGCCCAGCCAAGCAACCAAACAAAGGCAAATTATCCACAATACAGTAAACATGGCCGTTATCTGCTCATCCAAACCCTCTTCACTCAGCACGCGGTGCGCTGCACAACAAAGCCTAATCCGTAGTCCTGTTCCAAGGACAACTGTGCCCACATCTGCTGCCGATCTGCTCCATGGTGTCACATCTGCTCCCAGCTCTGCTCTCAAGCTGGGGGTCAACAGTAGAGATGGACTCCCAGTACTTTCTGAATCTCTCCTGATCATATGGAACCGACTGGCCTTTATAGAATTGATGTAAAGCTTGTGTTTTGGGCCCTCTTGCCATTCTGAAGGTCATTAAAAGGTTCCCCAAAGGTTCTGGGCTTGGGAGAAACCTCTGTATAAAAGCTTTTCATTGTATTCTTTAAGATTTGAACTATACCAGCTCTCTAGGTAACCAAAAGTGGGTCTCCTACAGCTTCACAGACATTTTGACCATTATTTTGCGAGTGTGGTTGAGATGGTTGCGGTGTCCCTCTGCTCACTTCTTGGCATAAGCTTCTGCAGAACAAAGAGTCAGACAGGTGGTAGTTTAAGGTGGTAGTAACTTCCGACTCCTGCAGATGGCGCTGCATGAGGATGATGGGTCTATAAAGACCTGCGGGGTGTGAGTGACGGGATACATAGATTGGGAAGAGGTGGGACAGTGCAGAGAATGTCTCGTTCCACGTGTGGAAAATGGCTCCAGAGCAGATGTTAATGATTGGCTAAAAGGAGTGACTGCATTTGGGCGTGCCAAAGACCATAGTGTGAAGGAAGTAGCTGAATCTGCAGGTGTATGGAAGCGTACAGTCATACGGGTCTACCAGCAGTGGATAAAATCCCAGTCTACAGGGAATTCTCCTCGGAATTGTGCCAGGGAAGGCATCCACCAAATCTGGACCAACTGACCAATTCTTTGATGTAAGAGTGTCTGAACATTGATGTGGTCTACATCCAGAAACTTGTCCAGTACATGCCCAATCCAATCCCAGCTGTTATTGGTGCTGGTGGAGGCGTTACATGCTATTAGGTTCGTTTCAGTCACAGGGAACTTGTTGTTTGGCCGGTGAGCTTATATCTGCTTTGCTTCTTTTGAGTTCTGTAGAGACACTCAGTTCAAAACTAGATTCACCAGGCGGTCCTAGTTAGACATACACTCACTGACCACTTCACTAGGTCCACCTTCTTGTATCTATGCTCACAGTCCATGTTATCAGCGCCCCTGACCATATAGGACACTCTGTAGTTGTACAGGTCCAGACTGTAGTCCATCTGTTTCTCTGTATACTGTATTACCCTGTTCTTCAATGGTCAGGACCCCCACAGGACCACCACAGAGCAGGTACTATGTGGGTGGTGGATCATTCTCAGCACTGCAGTGACACTGGGATGATTTTGGGGTAACCAGGTCACAATATCTTTGGCGGAGCGTCCACTTTAACTCCTCTGTACCTCCTCCTTTCAGCACCTGGAGCAGGAGAAGCACGAGCTGCGGCGGCGTTTGGAGAGCCGTGAGGGCGAGTGGGAGGGCCGCGTAGCGGAGCTGGAGACAGATGTACAGCAGCTGCAGGGCGAGCTAGAGAGGCACCAGATGCAGCTGCGCGAGGCTGATCGGGACAAGACCCGCGCCATCACCGAGCTGTCGGAACAGAACCACCGTCTGCTGGAGCAGCTCAGCCGAGTAAGTGAGATATGAATGGGGTCAGCACTGGGTGGGGTAAAGGTGGCGGGTGGCGGTAGGGGGCAAATCTTGGAAATGTGCCAGAAAGTGTTCTTGCGGTGCAATGCTGTGGATGCATCAGAACCCGTCCTGGCAGGACACAACATTGCAGATGTCAGAGGTTTGCCTTTTTAACTGCACTGGGGGTCTAATTAACCTCTTGGACCCCCCCCCCCCCCCCAAAAAAAATGCCTTAGAATTAAAATTCTGTGGGGTCCCTGTAGATAAAGACAGGATTCTGTCCATTTCGGAATACCAGACGCTTAAATACAAATTCAGAAACATCACTGATTAGCTTCTCGACTGATTAGCACCCACAATGGGCGAGCTTCTGTGTCTGATATTAACTAACTAGAGATGCAGCAATTATCTGCCTCAGGGTGGCGCTGTAGCAAACTGGCTCACTCAGTTGGTCCGTCATAGCCTAGCAACTTTAATTAAGCCCAAGAAACTTTAATATGTGACAGCACATTTGTAGATCAGTTAAACTGCCCAGTTTTCCAAGAGCTTGGTGGAAGGAGTGAACTGTTACTCAATTCTCAAACCAGAGACAGAAGAGACGATGAGCAGGATCCCAGTTAATGTGTGGAAGGCCTACCAAACTGGGAAAAAGCGTGTCAGGAAGAACTTTTAAACCAAGACTATTTTGTTGCCATTGAAGGTGGCATCAGTGCCACTATGGCAAGTAGCAGCCAGCTAACACTTGGGTAGCCAGCCAACGCTGGGGTAGCCAGCTTAATTACCAGCTTTACACAATACCACCACCACCAGCACCAGCACCAGCACTGCTCACCAGCCACTGTCTGCCCTGCATAGCAGATCTTTATTCTTTTTGTGATTTGGGATGCAATAAACAATTACAAGAAATGAAATCCAAAAGCATTTTCAGAAAATTCTGATTTTTCAGTTTATCATCAAATCTCTGTTCCACCTTAAATGGCACTGCAGTTCCATCCTGCCGCTTGTGTACCATTAAGGTCACTGCTGCATCATTTAATGTGGACCAGAAAAGTAAGAATATGAAGCTGGCCAATACAAAGCCACTCTAGCCTCTTCAAATGAACCACAAGATTTCGTCCAAAGACTTTCGCCTCCAAGAATTAAAAAGGAATTAAAAAAAAAAAAAGTCCTTTTCAGCGCATTCCGACTACAATATAGACCTCTCTCAGTATACTTTTCTCCTCGCCCCTCAGTGTGTGAAAAACTGAAATGGTTTTAATCTAGCTACTCAAAAGTTCAGGGTGGTTTAATACATATCCCATTATCCCCGGCTCTGGGGCCATCTGGAGTCAAGGAGTTGTTTTCATCAAATCCAGTGACTCATTTTGGAAAATAATCCAAGGTAAAAAGTACAAGTTGAATTTTGTTGAAAATGTTGTTCGTGCTAGACTGGTCCCAGCTAAAAGTAAAAACTGAACAAATTTAAAAAGGATAAAAAGAAAAGAAGGGGGAAAAAAGGCACAGAGATATTAGAATTCGGAATTTTATTGAGCCCCAGTGGCTGGAAAATACCAAGCAAAAAGCCAGCGGGCCGCCAGTTTCGCCATCAGCTTCGCCATCCGCAGGGCAACAGTGGCCTCTATCCTCTTGCTATCTGGGTTTAGGAGTCTGTATTTTCCAGCATAGTGGATTATTCTGGAACCGAGAGGGAGGAAACCAGAGCTAGGCGACTACCACAACCGAGGCAAGGTTGGAGTGCTTTCAAGGTGTAGAGTACTTTAAAGCTATGTGGTTTGTCTGTTCAAAGTTTAGCATACAAAACAACCAGGACCTTCAGTTTCCCTTAAGGTAAATCCCAAGATAATCCCAGCCGAATATTTTATGCATTCATTCAGGTGAATAATTGATCACACTTGGCTAAAAAACCCACACGGATTGTTAGTTATTCAGCTGAAGCCACAGGGAGGCGGGAAACAGCCATTCTCCATGCTATGAATAAATTTCATGGAAGTGGCTTAGAGAAGCCACAACCACTGTCCCCGTCACCTCATGCAAACTCATCAGAACTTGGCTAAAACATTCCATTCGGGACGCGTTCATTTAGCATCACAGCACGTGCCAAGCAGGCAAGCCAACCCTTTGCATATCAGAGTGGATTCTGAAGTCAAGCAGGGTGACGGTAGAGGTGCATCCTGGGTCTATCCTGAATGTGCCGGTCTGAAATGGAGCAGTAAGATGATCTGATGGAAGGGGTTCTGTCTGTAGCCGTTGTAAGAACTGGCCCATGTTCCGCCCACATGCGTGTTCTTTCCTAGGTTCCAGTGCTAGCTTGAACTAGGGGCGCTATGCAGTACTGACCTTTCAGTTTAAAATGCTGAGCCTGTACAACACAAACACCACCAACACAAACACCAACACCACCAACTTTTCTGAAGAAAGTGCAAAGTGATTGCACATCTGATGCTTGTTGCTAGCTGGTTGCTAAAAATGAATAGGACTCTATGGGAGGAATGAGGGATGAATAAACGACAGAGGAGTGCGGGTCAGTATGGCTGTGGATTAGAGTTTGGGGATCTGCCCTGAGTGAGTACATGCAGTTTGGTGGCTGTAGGCTAAAGGAGACCATAGGGTTTGAATGGAGGGTGAAAATGAATGGGAGTCTATGGGAGGAACGAGGGATGGGGAGAAAAAGCCAAACGGACGAGTGCGAGTCGTGTCAACATTGAATTTGCTTGGGGGTCTGCCCTGAGATAGTGTATGTGCGTGCGGAGTCTGTCGGTCGAGCAGAAGTACAGTAGATGTGTGCGTACTTTTCCTCCCTATTCATTCGGAATTTTGGAATCAAAAAGCTGAATACAAGCACACCATTCCCGATCAGACTGAACATTCCGGAGGTGGAATGGTGTAGATCTCTCAAAGAATGTGTAACAAAAAGAAGAAGAAGCAGAAAATAGATAGTGTTGTGCATTCTGCAATCACTAATAATAATAATAATAATAATAATAATAATATTATTATAATTATTATTATTATTATTAAGTGGGAGGGTTAGCGGGCAGCACAGAGGTGCAGTGGGCAGTGCCGTCACCTCACAGCAAGAACTATAAATAAAGTCGACGCTGCTGATGTACTGATTGTCACACGGAGCTCTTCCACAACGTCCCTCACACGCTCTGCTGCTGCTCACACAGCACGCACCCGTCCCATAAGCCAATTAGTGGGCTTCAGTACATGATGCTTCCTGATGACTCAGTCCCACAGGAGGGGCTTTGTGTGAAGAGCAGCAACAACACCCAGAGCTCACAGTGAGACAGCTCATCAGTCAGAGAGGCATAGCCACTAACCGTGAGAGGGAAGGGGCTCCAGCACAGTCTGACCCTCATGGACAGCTCATATACTGCTTTCTTTTCTGCACTCAGCTGTTTACATATCAATTGTGAGACCAAATCACCATTTAGGAAAATCATGTTTACATTTAAATACGCTGGGTTTAATGACACACACGCTCCACTATCGCATCTGATCCAGACCATCAAGAACTTCTCAGGAGGGCACTTAGCTGGACCTGGTGTGGCAGAGTGGGCTTGTAACTCGATTGCAGAGGGAGATCTGCAGGGCCAGGGCAGGCGACCACCGCGCCATCATGTTTCCGTTTGCAGTTTATTAGAGCAGTGAACATTATACCAGTGTAAGCTGTGCTGTGAGACTGAGAGCTCAGACTGGGAGTTTATCTATTCCTAACTCTTTCAGGATTTTTCCCAAAACTGTCACGAGATCTCGAATGAGGGAGGTACTGTAACATGGGCCAGAAAAACAGCTGGTAGAGTTTATCCATACGAGCATGGTACTCTCAAAACTAAGAAGCCAAATAAAGGTGTCCAACAAGGATTCCGGGCAGTAGAAGAACCACTTTTGGTCCCATAAAAGGAAAAAATAAATAAATAAATAAATAAATAAACTATATAAAAATAAATAAATAAATAAATAAAATATTACATATAAATAAATTATAAATTATATTATAATTATATAAATTACATATTCAAACCCTGTGGTCTCCTTTAGCCTACAGCCACCAAACTGCCATGTACTCACTCAGGGGGTGTGAATGTAATTATTATTGTTATTAATAATAATTTCAGAGCCGTTTTCGTACTGTTGGCAGCTCAAACAGCTTTACAAAATCATCAGTAAAAAAAAATAAAAAATAATATTAATAAAAGGTGTCAGAAAAGGTGACCCACAGACAGATCTAACTCATCAGTACCAAGACGATGTACAGTTAAAGAGAGACGTGTTTTAGGTGTGTATCAGAGTGAGCTCTGAGCTGGACTGTCTAATAGAAGCTGAGTCTCTCCACATGTCCTGTACTTTACTGAGGGTCTGTGCACAAGGTCAGTATCCGCAGATCCAAGATCACAAGCTGGAACACAGAGAGACGATCTGTGATGTAAGCAGGTTCTAGATTATATAAAGCTTTATAGACCAGCAGCAGAACTTTAAAAGACCTGCACCGGTTGCCTGTATGTTTTAGAATAGATTTTAAACCGGGTGATTCGAGCTCTCGAGATGGTGTTAGGATCTGTGCTGCTGCAGAGTTGTAGAGAATGCAGTTTTCTTAGGAACCCCAATAAGAGGACCA
>JAVGWN010001994.1:0-11607 GCA_034552555.1 Semaprochilodus insignis | reverse complement strand
GTACTGTAAGTAGTGTGTTGGTGTACAGTAACTCAGTAAGTGTAATGCATTAGTGTACTGTGAGTAGTGTGTTGGTGGACAGTAACTCAGTAAGTGTAATGCGTTAGTGTACTGTGAGTAGTGTGTTGGTGGACAGTAACTCAGTAAGTGTAATGTGTTAGTGCACTGTAAGTAGTGTGTTGGTGTACAGTAACTCAGTAAGTGTAATGCATTAGTGTGCTGTAAGTAGTGTGTTGGTGTACAGTAACTCAGTAAGTGTAATGCGTTAGTGTACTGTGAGTAGTGTGTTGGTGGACAGTAACTCAGTAAGTGTAATGCGTTAGTGTACAGTAAGTAGTGTGTTGGGTACAGTAACTCAGTAAGTGTAATGCGTTAGTGTACAGTAAGTAGTGTGTTGGGTACAGTAACTCAGTAAGAGTAATGCGTTAGTGTACTGTAAGTAGTGTGTTGGTGTACAGTAACTCAGTAAGTGTAATGCGTTAGTGTACTGTAAGTAGTGTGTTGGTGTGCAGTAACTTGGTAAGTGTAATGCGTTAGTGTACTGTAAGTAGTGTGTTGGTGTGCAGTAACTCAGTAAGTGTAATGCGTTAGTGTAGTGTGTTGGTGTACCGTAACTCAGTAAGTGTAATGTGTTAGTGTACTGTAAGTAGTGTGTTGATGAAGCGAGTCCACCAATCAGGATACAGTGGTCACTTTGTTTTGAGCTTGTTTAGACCTGTTGGACAGAGCTTGGTTCTAGCTAATGGAACCTGTTCTCCTTCAGTGTTTGTGTTTATGATCATTTGAATAGACGTCAGTGTCAGACTAATTAATGATCTTCTATTAAAGACTGGTGGACTGAGAGACACTCGAGTCTCTTCACCTACACTGAGCTGATTAAGAGTCTTGTTCCAGAAATGATAATAGGACATTAGAGCCATAATAAATCATGCTCCTGTTACTCTCCATACTTAAGTACATTTGAAGGTAAATACTTTAGTACTGTTACTCCAATGGAGGTCTAAAGGGACGAACTTCTACTGACACTGGAAGAATATTTTTCCTTAGGGATCTCTACTTTAACTCAACTACATGGTTTGTGTAGTTCTTCCACCACTGCCTTTAGGGATCAGTCCTCGGTGACACCCTGGGGAAAAGAACTAAAGCTGCTACTCAAACGCACTCCAACTTTTCTGACTGTGTAAAAAGAAGTCTCACCATTCTTAAGGTCAGACAGCTCATTATGTGAACCGACTGCTCCATTCCAGACAGAAGGCCTCGCCCTCCGGCTCCTGTTTGTTTGGAAGTTTGGTTTGTTTACTCTCTCATATCCTTTCTGCACTTTTGTGCGATCTCCAGCCCAAGCCAGTACATTACACATGATTGAGCCTGTCCGTATCACGCGGGCTAGAGCCAAAAGTGCACTAAGACGCTGACCCGTCTTTGATCCTGATTAAAGTCCAAGCGTGCTGGCATTTTGAAGCTGAATCGACACAACTGTTCCTTTAATTAGCCTGCTAATCATATTCCCAATCAGAAGGCCCCTCTTTCCCTGTCTGAGGAGCGACCCATGGTGAGAGATTTAATGGATTTTCCAGCGCCAGCTGGGACAGCCTAGAAAAGCTACTCTTGGGCCGAGCGTCGTTAGCATAAAACGAGAACAAGGCGCGATGCCGCCAAACAAGATCGGGAGATGTAATTATACGGGACGGCTGATGTTTTATTTATGCCAGCTCTTATATTGCTGCGACGGCTTGGCACATCCTGCTCCAGCCTCTGGAGAGCCATGGAGCCGAAGGACTTTGAAAGAAGTGAACCATTTTATACCAAGACATTGTAATAGTGAAGTGAGTAGGGCCCTCTTCATGTCTGGGTGTTAGATATTAATAAAAGAAAGGAAGAAAAATAGAAAGAAATAAAACTTGACACGAGACATTACACAGAGCAGCTTTCAGCCGAGCTCAGAATGGAATTGAACCTTCTACCTTGTAGGTCTGCTTTGATGAAACCAACTTTGTTAGCAAAAGAAACAGGAAAGCGGAAAAACAATCGAACAGGTTAGTAGGTGGTCAATGACTTTCGTTAATAAAGCGGCCGCTTTACTAACAGGCATGCACTACCATTCTTAGGAAGGGTTTGCACGAGAAGTCTACTCTACCATGGGCTCAGAAATAAGAACAACAATAACAGTAACAATGGGCTGATACTAAATGGCTGAAAGGAGACCGTATGAGGCCCCTATAACAGCCAGGGGGCGCCACACGGTGTCCTACACAATGTCTACTGATGTCGAACACAAAATGCAGTGCATTGGTGAAGGCCTTCAGTTATGCAGGGATACATTAAGCCCTCCAGGGGTGCACTGCTGGAGGGTTGGTGCCCAGCACAGTTTGGTGGTCTATCCGGCCAAGCACACCTGATTACACTCACTGCCAGGTTTAATGGGTGTGACCACCACACTGTTCCGGGCACCGGCCCTCCAGGACCGGAGTTGTCCACCCCTGCATGAGAACTAGCATGGGTTAGCTGCATACTCTTACATTTTCCAGAATAAAAGCTCTAGCACTGGCAACCACTGAGCAAAGCTTTCCTCATGTCTCAGCATAGACGTCAGTCCCATATTACGTAAGCAGATTCAAGAAAAGGGTGGGACTAAAATGATGAATGGCTCTGGGTGAGGTGAGCTCTCAGGAAGACACAGGGATAAGGAACACTCAGGGACACTCAGGTTCATAAGTCTAAGAGCTAGCATAGAGCTTCCCTGTTTAGGTACTGAACGCCACTGGACTGAGCTCCCTCCTTCCTAAGCTGTGGCGCATCATTGCCATCTAGTGAATGGAAAGCCCCATTACAACATGGTGTGCATTCGCCGCAATACCACTCAGCCAAGTTCAACCAAAGAAACGGAGCCATTCTTTAGGCACTCGGCCTTGATACTGTGCACATACATGTTCTCTCATGCTCTCACTGAACAGGGAATGCCTACTCACGTTCGCTTTTCGATGCTGTGCAGGAGAGACAAATGTAAGACACATAGAAAAAAAGGCGCATGTCATGTGTGCAATGCAACTGACCAACACGTGGTTGGGCGGTTTCGGATAAGCCGCTAAAGCAGGGCATTTAATGAAAATCTCACAACTATTCAAATACGTGTGATGGATGGCTATATACAGGGCTGTGCAGAAGTCAGAGACCACCTTTAGGTTCGTTTCATGTCCAGTCGAGCCACTTAGTGCAAGTTATTCAAGAGAGTCCAGGGAAACTTTCCCAAACTGGAGGTCACAGAAATGACAACAAGTGTCGTGAAGGTGGGATGCCTAACATCTGTGGAAGATCTGGTAGACCCACCAAATCTGTCCTCTTTAGGTAAACCGCACTTTAAGCTTCCATCTTTAATAGAGAGAGAGAGGAGAACATCAAGCTCCACTCTGGCTTCAGATCTGAGAATATCCACAGGTGCTTCTGTCCATCCTTCCACTGCGATAAGACACCTTAACACTAGGGAGGTCTGAAAGGATGTGTAACTGGTGTTCTCAGAACACTGGACTGACCACCCCAGAGTCCAGACAGCTAGAAATGATTTGTTCTAAAAACGTTCTAAGAGTATGCACAGTGGGAAGTTTTCTTTTGGTTCCCAGAATGTTCTTTCTGAAGGTACGAGAACATTCTCTAAACCATTCTGTCATCTCAGGTCTCAGTAACATCCATAAAACATTTTCTGAATGTTGCGTGGAGAATGTTCTTCTTTTGTTAGCATGTAACATAATCTGTGACCTTGACAGCCTCCTCTGAACATCCTCTGAACATTGTACTTCAAATGTTATGTCTTAGTTATTTTAACCATATACACTCATCGCCAAAAGAATAGTTGCACAAATTGCTGCACCCAGAAGGAATCAACCGACAGGAAGGAAACTTGGTGGGTAGGTTTGACATTGTGAGACATGCAAATGATTCAAGTTTCACGCTTGGCTGCGCATGTGACGTAAGCAAGGACAGGCCTTATTGCTGTACCCAACGGCCACGATTGCAGACATTCAGTGAGCAGGGAGTCATCCTGTTAGTTAGTAGGCCAGCACCGTTGGCAGTCGGCTACACGACAGACCGATACGACGACTGCCGTTAACAACTTGTTAACATTGCCACTGCAATGGTGTCGTGCCAGACTGTCATGGAGTGACTCAGAATGGCAGCGGGTCATCTTCTGTGACAAGTCCTGCTTTTGTCTTGGTGGAGATGACCAACAAATCTGTGTGTGGAGGCACCGTGGTCAGCACCAAGATGAACGGTTTGTTGTCACGCGTCCAGAAGGCCTGGTGTCACTCCACCTCCACCCCTACCGCACCATCTGCAGGAACTGTGTGAGAATATTCAAGCTGCATGGGATGGATTATCACAGGACACCATTAGGAACCTCTACAACTCCATGCCGAGGCGTCTGGTATGTTGCAATGGCTGACTTGACGCCATACTGAGTGACACTACTTCTGTATGTGTAGCTCAGTAAATATTGTCCGTATCAGTCTAAATTTATCATCATTTATTGTTCCTGGTAACCTTTATCTTCCTTCCCCATAGCACTGCAATCCCACACTTCCTTCTGGGTGCAGCTATTCTTCTGATGATGAGTGTAGATACATTATTTGAAATAATAATCTTATCTTTAAAATGTTCTTTGTACATTAGATTAAAACATTTTTTTTAAAACTTTATTCAAACTTGTGGGTGCTGGGAATGTTCCTTGCTAGCTGGGCAGACCCCAACATCACTGAATGTGTTTGGGATTAGCACGAAATGTAATAACCGGGTAGAAAACTAATGCTATTATATATAATATTTGATATCAGATATATCCTTGAAGCTTCTGTGTAATTAAATATATCATTGCTGTACATAGAAAGACAAGTATCTCCAAAATGGCTACTTTAGAGGAGAGGGCAAAAACCTCATTGAATTTTAATGAAACCAGACTTTTTTCCAAGCAATTTGGGCCGTTTCTGTTGGTCCATTCATCAGGAAACATTCACACAGTGTAAACAGCAGCCGCTGTGTTCAAATGATGCATAAAAATAAAAATCAAACATGAAATATTCAATATACAAAAATGAATAACTTGTACTTAATGGCTGTTTTGAGTGGAAATGAAATAAATGGAATAAATTGGTCTCTGACTTTTGCACAGCACTGCAGTAAAGGATAATCTAACAAAGGTAGTTGCTAGCTAGGCCTGGAGAAGCAGGCTTTTTTAGTTTTACATGGTCATTTATTTTCATTAATTGCTTGTCCTTCTTCAGTAACAGACATTGTGTTTCACCACAACTCGGTTGCTGAAGTTGCCCAAGAACTGCAATGGTCAAGACATGCAAAACTGTTCAAAGAAAAACTAGCTTAGTACATTTACCAGCACCGAACCGTAGCAGGCCAGGAGGTCGGAGGATGTAGCGCACCTTTAGTGGGCTGTTTTATCTTCACTCATAAATACATGCATGAATTTGAAAACACTTATTTACATATCAAGCTTCTGCCTCTGGCTACAGACTGTTCAGGCAGATTGGTATTCTTCTAACTCCAACATGTTCAGTCATTCATTCCTTTAGTTTCTCCATTCAGGACACACGCTACTGAAGCTCAAAAGGTTACAACGAAAGACAAAACAAATTTGAGTGACAAGATTTTATTGAAAAACGAACAAATGAACAACACCAAAATATGACATCAAGAAGGCTTTCCGGAAAAAAGCCCCCTCCCCCCAAAAAAACATAATTAACAACACTGAAATGCGTGATGAATGAGGAAGACGTGATGGATATTTTATTTCATGATGGATGGAAACATCACTTCTGTCCAACAGAAAAAAAAAAACAAGCAAACTGAACAAATGAAAACCAGCAAATAATCAGAGAGAACTTAAAGTAGTAAACAAAAAAAACATTCAGAAGAGAAGTCAACACAACAGAAAGCATTCACAGAAAACAAAATGATTTACATGATCTATCAGTTCATATGCACTAAATGATATGCTGGGAAATTCATGCAGACGTTTGGCATTTCATAAGTGATATTTATACATTCAAAGGGCTGCTGGGGCTGATATACGTCCGGATTTGGTGGCTTTGACTGGGCTGATGCCTTTTAACATGCTGCTACCATCAGAACGAGTAAAGTGACCAAACCATTTACTATTAAAACTATTTTGATAGTAGCTTACATAATAGTTATACAATACAGACGTATATGCATAATATAATAAACAATAGATACAGGATAAGTATAATTTTCCTGGCCAGCAAACTGCTTTTATTTAAGTATGGTTTGACTACACATTATTTAATATGTGCATGTCCATTTTTATCAGCTGCACTGACCATATAGGAGCACTCTGTAGTTCATTCATGTGTCCATCTGTTTCTCTGTATACTGTATTACCCTGTTCTTCAATGGTCAGGACCCCCACAGGACCACCACAGAGCAGGTATTATGTGGGTGGTGGATCGTTCTCAGCACTGCAGTGACACTGACGTGGTGGTGGTGGTGTGTTAGTGTGTGTTGTGCTGGTGTGAGTGAATCAGACACAGCAGTGCTGATGGACACCTCAGTGTCCCTGCTGGACTGAGAATTGTCCATCAACCAAAACTATCCAGCACACAGCGATCTGGGGGCAGCGTCCTGGTGAAACACTAGAGGATGACCAACACAGACTGTGCAGCAGCAGAGCTAGACTAGTCTCTGACTGTACATCTACAATGTGGACCGGTAGAGTGGACACAGTGTTTAAACACTCCAGCAGCACTGCTGTGTCTGATCCACTCACACCACCACCACCACCATGTCAGGGTCAATGCAGTGCTGAGAATGATCCATCACCCACATAATTCCTGCTCTGTGGTGGTCCTGTGGGGGTCCTGTCCGCTGAGGAACAGGGTAATAAAGTATACAGAGAAACAGATGGACTAGAGTCTGTAACTGTAGAACTACAGAGCGCTCCTATATGGTAGGTAGAGTTGATAAAAAGGACAATGAGTGTAGATACAAATAGGCGTACCTAACAAAGTGGGTGGTATATAGCGAATATCAGCCACTCGTATATTGTATGAACTGAATGTGCATTGTAAAGACATCAGTAATGAAGTATGTTAAGGAATGTCAGAGCTCCATTTTGCCTTAGAATACTGCAAAGTGGTAAATAGCCTTTTAAAAATACAACAACAGATCATGAGAAGATCAGTACAATATTTGGTTACTTGGGTAAAAATCTTAGCTTGGCTGACCGTATGACCAATGTGGCCTATAAGATTGTGAAGTAGCCCGACAGCCATTGGGGTCTAACAGACAGCCGGATGGGTGAGAGATGTGACAAGCAGGGTTAGTAGGATGGAGTGATGGCTCAGTGAGATGGTGGTGGAGCTACTGTTAGCATTGATGAGGAAGAAAGGGCTCCTTGAGCTGGAGTTGTAAGAGGGTGTACCTTCACATCCACGCTCAATCTGTCCACTTCGGAACAGAGCGTCGTTTATCAGGTCAGGGAGACGGCCGTTCAGGTCGACTGACGCCAGACAGCCCTTAAAGCCTTCCCTCGAGGCTACGAGTTTGGGCAGGTTGTTGTACATGTTGGGTCCCAAACCAGCAATGTAGAGATCTCCTAGAAAGACCACATGAAAGGCAACAGTACTATATTTCACTTGAAGGCCTCCTTAAGGTCAAAGGTAACTTCAAGTACACGTCTCGATGCATTGCCCACAATTAGATGCACATACAGCAATTGCTAATGCTAACGCTACTTCTGCGATTCAAACACAATTTGATTCAATTTGATAAATGCAGTGCAGAAGAATATGGTGCTATGGAATTTACTATGACACAGATAAGCTCACCGGACTAAAAAACTAATCACTTTGCGTGTTTTAGCGGTAGTAACTTCAGGCTCCTGCAGATGGCGCTGCACAAGGATGATGGGGCTGTAAATACCTGCGGGGTGTGAGAGACGGGATCCATAGATTGGGAAGAGGTGGTACAGTGCAGTGAATGTTTCGTTCCATGTGTGGAAAATGGCTTCAAAGCAGATGTTAATGATTGGATAAAAGGAGTGACTGCATTTGGGCGTGCCAAAGACCATAGTGTGAAGGAAGTAGCTGAATCTGCAGGTGTATGGAAGCGTACGGTCATACGGGTCTACCTGTAGTGGCTAAAATCCCAGTCTACAGGAAACTCTCCTTGGAATTGTACCAGGGAAGGCATCCACCAAATCTGGCTCAACTGCGCAATTTTTGAAGCAAGAGTGTTTGAACATTGATGTGGCCTACATCCAGAAACTTGATTAGTTCATGCCAAATCCAGTCACAGCTGTTATTGGTGCTTGTGGTGGTGTTACATACTTTTAGGTACGTTGACTCATTTTTTGTCCAGTTAGCTTAGTTTGATTTTCTTTCTTTGGTTCTTCTTAAACTAAAAAGTAAAATTTAACTTCAGGAATTTCTTTTGTAATGCAACTAATTCTCTAGTACAGCTTCTCATTTATGCTGTTTCTTTCTGACTTGTGGAAAAACACTTGAGAACGCTTTCACAAACAGGGCTTTTCACAAATACTTTAGTGCAAAAAACTCAACAGACGAAATATTAAAACCCTTATCACTCTCTCTATAACATTAAGGCTGGACATCTTTACAGATAAATAAGGTGATGGTGTCTTAAAATGAGCAGAGCTGTTAGCCTCATACTATATCACTGCTTCAGGTGATTGCTTAAGTTGGTCATGCAGCCTGTGTACTTTATAGTGGGATGGCATATTTTGCAAATTGCATGCATCTTGTTGCATTGTTTCCCCAGACACGCCTCCAACTCGTGCACACTCATTCGGAAAATAGACTTGAAAGAGAATTAGCCACTGACAGCATCAGTGAGGGAGCATCTAAATACAGTATAAAAGTATTGGTCATAAATTATCGGTTACATTTACATATCATAATAAATGCATATGGCCTCTACTAATAATTATATATAAATTACTCTGATGTTAGAAATAATGCATGCAGGCTCATTTTTAGCAACTTATAGACTCTCGTTTCCTTCCTTCCTTCCTTCCTTCCTTCCTTCCTTCCTTCCGAAAAAAAATGCAGTCCTTTATCGGTGGTCAGTGTATGTTGTGCTGTAGATGGTCCACCGGCCAATGTGGTAAACACTTTAACATTCTGCTCATCTTTTTGGTAGAGCACATTTTGAGTCTCTATATCTTAATAAAGAAGGCGTTGAACTCAACTCAAGTTGATTGTGCCATCTCTACCAATTGGCAGAGGTATGTAAGGCCAACAACATCCACTAGAGGGCCTTACAACTTTAGAAATAGATACACCTTTACTGTTCTCATCCATAGAGGAAGCGAGCAACAAGTAAATGATTCCATGTGGATTGTTTTTGGTGGAATTTTCTTATTATACAGTATTTAAGCTTATTTCTTAGTATATTTACATTCCTTTTAGGACGTTAAAGGGGTAAACAGTGCTGCTGTGGTCAAAAACTTACCAATACCAATAATAAATACATTACAGTACGGCTGACAAATTGTGCATGAGCAAGTTGGCATGTTGTACTTGTGCACCTGCATAATATGCTTACACACGGACTGGTCAGTGAGCGAAAGTATGAGGTGTTTCCAATAAAGTGGACAATGTATATATAATATACATTATAGGGATTATATCTGCTTACCTTTTAGGTCCAGGTTCTTGGCACCATTGACAACCTGACTCACGGCCTTGGCGTCTATTTTCAGGATGTGGAGATTGCTGTTGTCTCTGGTGATGACCACATTATGCCACTGGTTATCATGCAGAGCTCTGTCACTGTTCCCCTTGATGAGGTTTGGGCCATTGCCAAGGTCAAACACGTAATGGATGTAACTGTAAAGGAGAAAAGAGAGTGACTTTCTCACGTTATTGTCGAAAACATTCATGGCCATAAAGGCTATAAAGACCATCTGTATTTCTGCAGATAGAGGTCCTGGGTGGTTTTGCATGCAGGCTATGTTGCAGAAGTCTTTATAGCGATACCACTCTAGGATGGTGGGTGACAAATGAGTAGCTTGTGGGTGTATTATTGGTGTGTTTGTTATAGGTGTGTTCATTGTAGGCGTGTTCGTTGTAGCTGTGTTTGTTGTAGGTGTGTTTGTTGTAGGAGTGTTTGTTATAGGTGTGTTTGTTGCAGGTGTGTTTGTTGTAGGTATGTTTGCTGTAGGTGTGTTTGTTATAGGTGTGTTCGTTGTAGCTGTGTTTGTTATAGGTGTGTTTGTTGTAGGTGTGTTTGTTATAGGTGTGTTTGTTGTAGGTGTGTTTGTTATAGGTGTGTTTGTTGTAGGTGTGTTTGTTGTAGGTGTTTTTGTCGTAGGTGTGTTTGTCGTAGGTGTGTTTGATATAGGTGTTTTTTATTGTAGGTCTGTTTGCTGTAGGTGTGTTTGTTATAGGCGTGTTTGCTGTAGGTGTGTTTGTTATAGGCGTGTTTGCTGTAGGTGTGTTTGTTATAGATGTTTTTGTTGTAGGTGTGTTTGTTGTAGGTGTTTTTGTCGTAGGTGTGTTTGTCGTAGGCGTGTTTGATATAGGTGTTTTTTATTGTAGGTCTGTTTGTTATAGGTGTGTTTGTTGTAGGTGTGTTTGATATAGGTGTTTTTATTGTAGGTGTGTTTGTTATAGATGTTTTTGTTATAGGTGTTTTTATTGTAGGTGTGTTTGTTGTAGGTGTGTTTGATATAGGTGTTTTTGTTGTAGGTGTGTTTGTTGTAGGTGTGTTTGTCATAGGTGTGTTTNTAGGTGTGTTTGTCGTAGGTGTGTTTGTTGCAGGTGTTTTTGTTGTAGGTGTTTTTGTCATAGGTGTGTTTGTCGTAGGTGTGTTTGTCGTAGGTGTTTTTGTTGTAGGTGCATTTGTTGTAGGCGTGTTTGTTGTAGGCGTGTTTGTTGTAGGTGTGTTTGTTATAGGTGTTTTTATTGTAGGTGTTTTTGTTGTAGGTGTGTTTGTTATAGGTGTTTTTGTTGTAGGTGTTTTTGTTGTAGGTATGTTTGTCATAGGTGTGTTTGTTGTAGGTGTGTTTGTTGTAGGTGTGTTTGTCGTAGGTGTGTTTGTCATAGGTGTGTTTGTCGTAGGTGTGTTTGTTGTAGGTGTGTTGTAGGTGTTTTTGTTGTAGGTGTGTTTGTTGTAGGTGTGTTTGTCATAGGTGTGTTTGTTGTAGGTGTGTTTGTTGTAGGTGTTTTTGTTGTAGGTGTGTTTGTTGTAGGTGCATTTGTTGTAGGTGTGTTTGTTGTAGGTGTGTTTGTTGTAGGTGTGTTTGTTGTAGATGTGTTTGTTATAGGTGTTTGTTATAGGCGTGTTTGTTATAGGCATGTTTGTTGTAGGTGTGTTTGTTGTAGGTGTTTGTTATAGGTGTGTTTGTTATAGGTCTGTTTGATGTAGGAGTGTTTGTTATAGGCATGTTTGTTGTAGGTGTGTTTGTTATAGGTGTGTTTGTTGTAGGTGTGTTTGTTATAGGTCTGTTTGTTGTAGGAGTGTTTGTTATAGGTGTTTGTTATAGGTGTTTGTTATAGGCGTGTTTGTTGTAGGAGTGTTTGTTATAGGTGTTTGTTATAGGCGTGTTTGTTATAGGTCTGT
>JAVGWN010001993.1:0-11608 GCA_034552555.1 Semaprochilodus insignis | reverse complement strand
CTGCTTGACCTTGTTCTTATGAACCAGACGCTCACTGTATCTGCCAGTAAAGCTAGAACCCAACCTTCGGTTCCTCACTAAGAACCTGCTGTACATGTGGAGATGCTGATTTAAGAAGAAACTGGAGTGGGCTCTGATTTATTTCCAGAGCTGCTTAAAAACGATGAATCCTCTTAATCTTCAGCAGGTGCAGGTCTATTTGAGTTTAACGTATAGGATAAACATAAACATAAAATGTTACATGTGCACAAACTTTTGCATACGACTGTAAATGGTGTGGTGGATGACTGTTACCATCAGTTGTCTACATAGCCAGTTTAGCTTGTTTGGTTGAAACCTGGCAAATAGCCCAGGCTTGTAAAAAATGTCAATGTCAGATTAACTTTTTTTTTAGGTACCTGAGAGAGCAAAAATTGGTCTTCAGATTTGTATCATGCACGTTTATATCAAGCAAAGCAATTATGTAGAAAGCTGACTTTATGAGGAGGGAAAATGTTTCATACAGTACGTACAAGGGGTTCCACCGGCATGTCGACGTCACTGCTCGCCTTACTGCTAAATGCTTTAAGCTCGATGCCGACCACTCGTTGATCACACGATTATGACACTAACAGCATGGACGCCTGAGGTCAGGATTGGTGATTTTGGGGTCTGTACCTCAGGTTCTCTGAATTCTAGCAATGAGCTTGTTGGAAAGGGCACATCGTGGTCTACTGCCCTGCTGACCTGTGGATTTTGGCTTTATCAAGGATATTTAAAGTAGGATTTGGAAAGTCACTCCTCAGTCCGTAAATGGAAACTAATCTGCAGAAATGTCCAGTTTAAATTAATTGTGGCATCGCAGTTAATGCTGTCGAGTACAGTTTTACAATGTCCAGCCATTCAACATGCAGTTTAGCCCTGCCCATTTACCCTGAAGCGGTAAGGAGTGTTGCTGTTACTGCAGACAGACCAAACGTTCATGTAAAAAACAAATTCGAACTGGCGCGTAAATCCAAAAGTTAAAAGTGGACTGCAATAAGTGGACGTCGTTATTGAACAGCTGATCTTACAAGAAGATTCACTGGTGCAGGTCACCCGACGAGTGCCTAAACTTTTGCATCAAAAGAGAGAGGAACCTTCAGAAATGACCGTGTGTTCTCTAGAGGTCTGCAGACCTGGTCCCTGAGGGGTTTAAAGTTTTAGAGCGAGCCGAGTGTGCTCCAGGTTCGTGTCGTTGAGGAGGTTTATTTTGGACATTAATTAGCTTTGGGAACAGGTGTGGAAGTGAGCCGGTTTAAATTTAGGTCAGTGTTCAGGCAGCGAGGGTTTTTCAGACATGAGTGTCTGTTTGCTTGCATAGCTCTCTGAACTTTAACAGCGAAGGAGCTTAGTAATATGTGTAGGATAGACGTTTGCTTTTGTGCACTAATGGTCTGAAAACATTTCAAAACAGCAAAACCTTTGCATATGAAAACTAACTTACTTTTTATAGGAATAAGGGGGGAGGGGTGGATGCTCAACATCATGTGTCGGTCCACTTAGAATACGGTTTATACATCAAACATCTTGGATAATTTTAGTAAACATCAATCAAACCTAACACCAGCAGCCCGAGCTGGAAGGCCATAGCCTGGAATTAATATACGAACAACTTCAGTTATCAAAAACAATCCACAGTGTTCCGTGACTGCTTTAACTTCTGAAGCTGCGTTAGCGGGCTTGGCTGGCATGAAGTTCTCCTGTATTGGTATTTCCATTTTTTAAATTTTTTTTTTAATACATAAATCCACCCATTATGTTTAGGTTTAAGTTAGCTGGCTAATTGAGAAATGAAGTACTTATGTTCCAGTGTATGTAAATTCCAATCTGCAGTTGTATTCCCAACCCAGTAGCAAACCTGTCCGTGTGATCACAGAAACTAAAATTATCAAGAAATTCTATACAGCACTGTGCAAAAGTCAGAGACCACCATTCATCTAGTCAGTTTCCAAGATATCAACACCATTCCAACTCTGGAATGTTCGGACTGATCAGGAATGGTGGGCTTGTACATACAACTATCCTTAAATAACTTTTTTGAAAATGGGGTGCACATTGTTTTGTTTTTTTTTTTCCTCCATAATCCACCCATTATGTATATCTAACGTACAGCAGTTGCTCATTCACATTAAAGGTATGAGTAGTGTTTCAACCTGACCTGCTTTTAAAATATTGGACAGCCAATCAGAACAAAGATCATTTACATATACCAGGCTCAAAGTCATAGTCTGTTTAATTCAAAGGGATAAACATTGTACAGAATATTATAGCATAAAAATGCGTTTTTGGCACATAAATTCTTACAAATATCCCAGATGTAGGATATGGGCCCTGTAATGCGACAGTACTGTGTTTTCCAGTACAGAACCAGTATCTCCATAATTTTGCATGTTGATGCTTTGGACCTTTAAAGCTACAGATAAAGCTTCAAATGATTTTTAAAGGGTTTAACTCATTTCATAAATGTGCATTCAGATTAAAGCAGGATTAGCGTCCTCTCCAGAACTGAAGGAACAGGGTATGTGGTGTTGCTCGGTAAGCAACAGTGATTTCAGTGATTTGATTGATTCAGATTGCAAGGATCAACCTGGACAATAATCTGTAACTGAATCTACTGACCTGCCGTGGGAACCTTTTAGTGTTGTGTTTGTTTTTTATTATTAATTTTTTATAAAGAAGTTTGAGAAGGTCGGTTAGTTGCTCAGCATACTCATTGAAGTTTCATGTTACCATGGTAACCTTATTTTCTTTTAAGTAGATAGTAGCCATTAGACGCATGCAACAGTAAAGGGGAATTCCACTGAATGTTTAATATTGCTGTGTGACTCAGTGGTTGGGATGAAGGAAGTTCATTCCGAGTGGTTTGGTTCTGGAGAAACCTACTGAGTCATTGAATTGTGCACAGTGGTGGTGATGGTAACCAAACATCCACCTCTAAAATCTCCCTCATATAAAGTTACATGAGATGGTTATGAAAATGCTGCCTCGGGTTGTTTTACCTCAGTTCTGAGAAGATTTTGGCCTTAAAATCCATCCGTGGTCGAGGGGTGTGTGAGGTAAACAGTAAATAACATGGCTGTGTTTGTGTTGTACACATAATTGTGACCCCTGGTTTCCATCTGACGTTCAAATCCGAACCATACCAGACCACTTTGAATGACTGATTACATCTCAAACTCTGATGGAAGATCTTATGGAGTGTTCATCCACCTCATGGCTGCTAATCCTGGTCCATATCTATTTCCAGAACTAATCCTACAGTGTCCAGCAGCGTCTGCTCCTGTTGGTCGGAATGTTTAGGTTAAGTTAAGTTAGCTGGCTAATTGAGAAATGAAGTACTTATGTTCCGGTGTATGTAAATTCCAATCTGCAGTTGTATTCCCAACCCAACAGCAAACCTGTCCGTGTGATCACAGAAACTAAAATTATCAAGAAATTCTATACAGCACTGTGCAAAAGTCAGAGACCACCATTCATCTATTCGGTTTCCAAGATATCAACACCATTCCAACTCTGGAATGTTCAGACTGATCAGGAATGGTGGGCTTGTACATACAACTATCCTTAAATAGCTTTTTTTCCCAAGCTAAAGAATGGGGTGCACATTGTTTATATCACACAGATAAAAGTCCATTAACACCCTATTAACCATGCAAGATATCATAGCTACCACCTGGGATACCTAGGCAACATCTTAGCAAACACCTATGATACCATAGCAAGCACGTAGCACTATTAACTATTAAGGTTACCCTAACAGCTGCCAGCAATATCCTAGCACCCAATCAATGGGAATACCATAGCAGCCACCTATGAACCATCTGGCGTACCATAGCAACTGCTTAGCGACACTTTAGCAACCACCAGGAATACCACAGCAACAAGCTAGCGAACTGTGAATGAGGGTCTCTAGCTTCTGTACCGTATACAGTAGATAATGTGAATTTTGATGAAATACAGAGCTCTGTGTACGTCTGCTGCTGAGGACGTTTGGAAGGGAAATCCGTATCATAGGAAGATTGTTTACTGCTTCAAATGCCTTATTGTTGTTTACAGCATCACCTTACTACAAACTTTCTATCTGTTTGTTTGTCGATTGTTTTTCTTTGTTTCTTCTTTTTCCTTTGTTGAGCCTCAGAATAAGACCTGATCGAAATTCCGTTACTGAATATCTGAATATTCAGCCTGTATTAAATAAAATCCTTTGTTATTGCGACCATAATGCACATTCTGTTATTTTATAGTCTCTGAACACTAAGCGGTGTTCTACGTTATTAGATCACACCTTTTTATTAATCTAGTATTTTCCCTGTGTAGTGGAGCATCTGCTATTCCGCTCATTGTTGATGCATTGTAAGTCACTTACCACAGTAGCTGTAGTTCACGCAGATCCAGTTTACTATGGTGGTCCATGAAGTGCCATGAAGACATTTCCTTTGCTTTTATTTTGTAATTCCGTGCTAAATGAAGCTACTTTCGGGAAGATTTAGCTTGTGGAAGTCTGTAATGGGTGTTGGGGTTCTGGAAAAACTGTAATAATAAATTATTTCTTAAAAAGAAACGGCTCATCTCTCTCTTCCAAACAAAAGCTTGAGCTCTCCTACAGGTCCGATGACACATCTACTGTACCTCTGCTCGGCTGACAGACACGGTCTCGCCTACACTATCTCAGGGCAGAACCCCAAGCCTTGTCTGTCTGTCTGTCTGTCTGTCTGTCTTTTTATTCCATCCCTCGTTTCTCTCATAAAGTCCTGTTTATTTTCACCCCCATTCAAACCCTATTGTTAGCATTAACCTACAGCCACCAAACTGCATATACTCACTCAGACAGACCCCCAAACGCTAATCCACGGACATACTGCCCTGCACTCCTCTATGTGTCTTTTATTCATCCACCGTTCCTCCCATAGCAACCACAGCCTAGCAGGAAGTGGGAAACATTCCACATTTCCTTTAGGAAATGCACTTTTCTAGTTCTATTAATGTTACTGATGATATAAATGATGATAAAGGTGGTAAAGAGCATGGGCTTACAGCATCTGAAATAAAAACAGGTAAAATGAAGAAGATATACAAAACGAGGTACATTTACATTTATGGCATTTAGCAGACGCTCTTATCCAGAGCGATTTACAACCGTGCTTAGCGTTCTGTCGGATAATGTTTCCCAGCTAGTATAAGTAAGTTAGGAGTCTAAAACTCACCCTGAGCTCAGACACTGCCCGAACAAGGGCCAGTGCTGCTACCTAGAGAGAACAATACACAGACATATATGGCGTAAGTGCACTACCTGGCAACCCAACCCAGTGCTCATCCTAGATAGAAGACAGGTTATGGTCAGTATAAGTGCAAAACAAAGTATTTCAATATACACATATACTAGTGCTCACTCACTGAAGTGCTTTACAAAGAGATGGGTCTTCAGCCTGCGTTTGAAGACTGCGAGAGACTCTGCTGTTCGGACCGCCAATGGGAGTTCATTCCACCTTCTGGGAGCCAGGACAGAGAAGAGTCTGGACACTTGTCTTCCATGCATCTTCAGGGATGGCGGATGGAGACGAGCTGTACTTGAAGGTATATGTTTAAATAGAGATAGAAACAGAGATATGTTCTCAGACGTTTACTGAAAGTGAGCACTGAACTTGACAGTCTAATCTAAAAGGTGAGATGACATGACTGTGGTGGGTCTGATCAGCAAGAACGATGAGTCAGCATACAGAGTGGAGGTGCAGTGGCTAACGGACTGCTGCAGAACCAACAACCTCTCTCTGAATGTCGACAAAACTAAGGAGATGGTTGTTGACTTCAGAAGAGTGTGAGGTGACCACCCTCCACTGAACATCACTGGCTCTGCAGTGGAAATCACCAGGAGCAACAAGTTCCTCGGTGTTCATATCACAGAGGACCTCACCTGGTCCCTCAACACCAACTCCAGAGTCAAGAGAGCCCAGCAGCGCCTCTACTCCTAGTCCTGCGGAGACTGAAGAAGACTCGTCTCCCCCCTCCCATCCTCACCATGTTCTACAGGGGGACTGTGGAGAGCATCCTGAGCAGCTGCATCATCGCCTGTTCCTCAAGAGATCAGGTTTATTAGCGATTAGCAACTTTGAAATAGGCTACTGCTCCAGTTTGTGAAGACTGCGAATGCAGTTATTAGGTTAGACTGGACAATTCTTGTGAAAATGACGATGGGAACCAGTTTATTATAAATATTACATAAAAACAATATTTAAAGGAGCTACTGAACGAATTCATATGTTTGTAAACAAAGGGCTTCAAGACACTTCCGGGTGGAGAACTCTTAACACCCAGGTGGAATGGGAAGTAAATTTATATAATAGTCACAATATATAATAAATTAAAACATAACGGCTAAAATGTTGGCAGTAACAGTAAGATGACGTTGTGTTTGAGGGTGTTATGTCAAATATATAAAGTGTTTAGTGGATTTATTTATGTTTTTTCCCGGTTTCGAGCTTTCTAAAGCAGATGCTGTGCTAATCCCTCTGAGGATCCAATGTGTGTTTGCTAACACTAGCAGCTGAAGCTAAAGACAATTTAGCGAATCCTTCACTCTGCAGATGAAGATGAAGTTACACCATCTCTTTTATACACCACTAAGAGCTCCAGAGTGTAAACTAGGATGGTATGCTGACGTGCTGATCGATATTTTTTAGAATTACTACGTTGTAGACGGTTTTACTAGGTAAGGCTAACGCTATTAGCGCTTATGCTAGCAATCACAGAACGAGGGTTCTTGCTTGTATTTACTCAAGACAGAGTAAAATGAAAACTGTGAGAGTGTGTGCAGAGTAGAGCAATAAAAAGGTTCATTTCAGCCAATTAAGCTAAACGGCAAGTAAGTTAGCCAGCTAGCTAGTTAATTAGATACTTAAGAGGGACGTAAAATGACCAGAAAGACTGTGAAGTCGTGAATCACTGTGATTCAAACGGTTCAGACTCTCGAGCAGGTGCAAAATGCACTAACCTTAGAATCGTAAGCTCGGTTGGTTTATGTTTAGGTTCTGGTTTTTGCATGTGCATATGGGAAAGCATCTATAAAGTGCATTTTCTTCATTAACCCTGTAGTTACAGGTGTGATTGGTGCAAATTCATCATCATATGAGAAGTTGTGGAGCTACTGATCTCGGAAGACGGTTTGCAGTGTCCTGGTTAAATAACCCGCAAGATCAGTACAAAATCCTGTTGAGCCAGTTCATTCACCCTACAGTAAGTTCTTTGCTGATGTGATGTAACACTGATTTGTTCTATATAACGGAAAGCCACGTTTTTCTTACAGTGTGTGTATCAGTGTTTGTGGATAAGAGTGTATGTGTACCTTTGGAACAGGGTTATCATCAGGGTTGTAAACCTAAAGATTAAAGGTCAAATACCTGTAGATTAGGAGAGCTGGCCATCCAATAAAACACAAGAATACACCATTATTTGTATGGTTAAGTGCAAATTATGGAAAACACGATGTAAGATTGCCATTGAAAATTGTAATATAAAAAGTGGAATTGTTTTTAAACCATTAATGACTGAACCTAAAAGAAAAAGGACTTTGGACATTTATCAGCAAAAAGGAGAAAAATGGACCTTTTTTAAAATTCTGAAATGTTTTTGTAAATAATGAAACGTTTATAATGTGATCTTGATTGGATATTTTGATGTAATGTATGTATAAATGTATGTTCCACCTTCTTTGTACATTTAGGGGGGCTGAAATGGGCTAAAAGAGCTGAGCCTCAACTGCAATCGCCTTGAAATAAATAACTCAGCCACTCCGCCGTCCACTAGTTCTCCCCTCGGTGCAAGAAAGACAGAACCAACTTCAGGTGATGTAGTATGTAAACATGTTTTAAGACCTGCCATACAGTCTCCAGTCCAGTCCTGAATTCATAGTTTTTGCAACGTCACAAAACCAACATGATTTAATAGATCCCCCGTTTCAGCCAATAGCAGTTTAGACTCGTCTTTTACACTGAAGTTATAAGGAGTGTTTCAGGCTTGCTTTTTGAAGAGTGCAGCCAATCAGAAGGGAGCTTGTTTCCATATCAGCCTCAAAGGCACGAAACTAAAAATAGCCTGGCAAATTCTAAGGTATAAAGAAAGGGCTGGCCTTGGTGTATAGAACTACACAAACAAGTGAGGGGAAGAAAAACGAAATACAACAACATGAGCACTTTAAAGCTTCTCTAGGAGGTTTCAGTCCACCAGGTGGTGCTGGTTAGCAAGTGAAGTTTCAGGTATTTTTCAAAAGCTCTGCTGAAGGCCGGATGAGGAGGATGGGAAGCAAATTCCAGTGTGTTTGTTGAGCACTCATAATCAAACTTGGTGAAGAATTGGTCAAGATCCAAATAAATCTCAGGAAATTACATTTATTCATCATATGCCGTCCTCTATCAATTCATGGAGCGCAAAAGACGAGCCGTTCTTAACCCCTATCACCCCCTCCCCAAAAAAAGCACTATTACATCATTTGACACTATCAGTCCAACATGGCCATGCGGTTGAATTGGTTCTTTGTTGGGTTTGGTCATGTGACCTGTGGCTCCACTGGAAAGAGTAACCTTTGGCATAGATCACAAGGCATGGACACGGAAATGGACACTTTGGTGATGGAGCGAGCTTCTATTCTCGCACTTTCGTAAACAGTAGTTGGTTTTTGTCTTGTGTGAAAGGGTTCTTTCTCCGGCTGCAGTCATTTGGAGGGACATATCTCGGAACGTTTGACAAGAAAGATCTGAATGTTCCTCAAACTGGGCACATGCGTCTATTTAAAGCCTTGGATTCAACGGATGACAGGCCATAACGTTGGATAATTACCATTTTATGGGAACAATCTGCAAAGTTTCCGATGATGCACTGTGCTAGTAACACAAGCTAATTGTTTTTTTTACAGTAGTCACACGGAAGTACTTATACAATCAAACCCTTTGAGGGGTTGTTTTCCTCATAAAAATCTGGAATGGATAGAGCCCGGTTTGCCGACGGTGATCTTGTTTATTGATTTCAACTCTCTGGCAAATGTTGACACTAAAGTAGCATGAGTAGCGTTGGCACAGATCAGAAGCACCCGTCCATCCTGTCTCCTTTCTGCTGGTCTGAGATCAGTTTCTCCTTTAAAAGAGCACCAGTGCAAAAGTAGGCATGAAAACATCAGAGCCGCCCTCAGATCAGTTCACTAAGAGGAAACGTATTCTAACGCTGGACCTTCATATGTGACAGGGTGATGTCATCTTCCGTCCTGTCCAGCAGAAAGGCCTTATTGTCCACAGCAGGGAGAAGGAGAGTGTCTGTCAAAGCCCAGGCTGGGTCAGCTGTGATAAGCAGCGGAAAACATGTTTCAGTACAGCTTCAGCTGGGGCAAAAGAAAGCCCTGCATTGGATTGACTTTGATTTTGTGCATTCCCACAGAAATCAAATACCTCAACACAGTTACTTAATTCCCTCTGGACATGACTGTGTTCATGTAACGTACTGTGTTAATGTAGAAATGATCATCTCATGTCAAGTGGTGTTTCTCCTTGTGGTGGCAGTATTGTGAGAAATGGATGGGATTCATATTGGTGAATGAAGAGCCGTGTGACTAGTTGAGTTTGATTTTGTCCCAAAATGTCCTGATTTTAAATTCAAACCAGAGAAAAACAGCTCTAACTTCTACAGAAACAGTTTGCGATTGTGCAGAGGAAATATTTATCGCATAAAGATAATAACTATATATATTCAGGTAATGCAACATGCCACAGTGGTGTCCTGTGATAATCCATCCCGTGCAGCTTGAATATTCCCACACAGTTCCTGCAGATTTTGTGGTAGGGGTGAAGGTGGAGTGACTCCAGGCCTTCTGGGCTCATAGAGGGCATCGCTGCTCACTGAATGCCGACAATCGCGGCTGTTGGGTCAGTCAGATACAGCGTTAAGGCCTGTCCTTGCTTACGTCAAACCTACCTACCAAGTTTCATTCCTGTCAGTTGATTCCTTCTGGATGCCACTATTTGTGCAACTATTTTTTTGATGATGAGTCTATATGATGCTTATTATTTATTGTAGGTTCATACATATATAATACATATCAGACATATGATTACACATAGATACCTACATATATAATACATATGGGATATATGGGGTATATCTATGGGCCATATAATTATTGCATATAGGTGCTTGCATATATATAATACATATGTGCCATATTATAATTATTACACATAGATGCCTACATATAAATGTAGAGCATTATTATTACATATAGGCACTTATATACTTATAGGCACATATATAAAAACGTGTATGGCTCATGTTGTTATTATTATGCATAGGGACTTATGTATACTGTTGTACCAAAAGCACTCAAGGGAAATTAAAAGCTATTCATTCAGTCCATAAATGTTTATTTACATAAAAAAATACTATTACTATAATAATACAATAAGTAGTTATTTTATGTATGTTAGTGTATCCATTTAACCATTTCGGTTATCATCAGTACCTCAGTAATTAATCATTCTAAATGTTAAATAAGGTGTTGCTGCTGATAGATTGAAATAACTCTTGTTCTTTGTTATATTATATTTATATAATTATAAATAATAATGATATTATTTGTATATATATTATACAACACAGTCTTCTGAGATAAATAGGTTTGTACAGTATTATATTGGATCCACATGATATATATGTAGAGCATAATACATGTTTCCATAAATGGTTCCTCTTTGTCTTGTCATGCCAAGGTTAGCCTTCAGGCACGAGTGAATGAGGCCAGGGGTGGAGGTTTGTCAGCAAACGCTCCATTTCTCCCTACACTTCCTTCCTCTTTGACAGAAGGAGCTCATGTAAGGCCTCAGACCTGCCATATATAGTGGATAAATGGGTACAAAGTTTTACCATAGTTCAGTGTTTTTCTCCCATTTCACCAAATGTTTCCATAACTAAGAGGAATTCACAGCATGACCTTTAAGCAAACTTGGGGAGGATCACCTCAACAATTTGGATCTGGTGCTGTATATCATATTATGATGTTTTGGAATAGCAGAAACAATACCAAAATAACTTTACGCCTCATGACGAGGGACAGTTTACCAACCCAAGGCCGGGTTAAAGAAAGAAGTCAAATTTACACACTATATCAAACACATAGCAACACCTTGGAAACCCCTTAAGATACACCATAGCAACCCCGAACAACACCCATGCAGCCACATAGAAAACCACTGCAACCACCTAGCAAAGCCCTAGCAACTACCATAGATACCAGGGCAACCATCTCACGACAACCATAGATATCAGTGCAACCAAATATAGCAAAACCCTAGCAAAACACTTAGAATACCATGTTAACCCATAGCAACCACCTATTCCAGGACACCAGCAAAGCACCTGGAATACCACGTTAGCCCATAGCAACCACCTATAGCAACACCCTAGCAACCACCTGGAATACCACATCAGCTACATTCAGCAACACTCTAGTAACCACCTGGAATACCATATCGACCACCTGTAGCAACACCCTAGCAACCACCTGGAATGCCAGATCAACCACCTATAGCAACAACCTATAGCAACACCCTTG
>JAVGWN010001992.1:0-11609 GCA_034552555.1 Semaprochilodus insignis | reverse complement strand
GTACTGTAAGTAGTGTGTTGGTGTACAGTAACTCAGTAAGTGTAATGCATTAGTGTACTGTGAGTAGTGTGTTGGTGGACAGTAACTCAGTAAGTGTAATGCGTTAGTGTACTGTGAGTAGTGTGTTGGTGGACAGTAACTCAGTAAGTGTAATGTGTTAGTGCACTGTAAGTAGTGTGTTGGTGTACAGTAACTCAGTAAGTGTAATGCATTAGTGTGCTGTAAGTAGTGTGTTGGTGTACAGTAACTCAGTAAGTGTAATGCGTTAGTGTACTGTGAGTAGTGTGTTGGTGGACAGTAACTCAGTAAGTGTAATGCGTTAGTGTACAGTAAGTAGTGTGTTGGGTACAGTAACTCAGTAAGTGTAATGCGTTAGTGTACAGTAAGTAGTGTGTTGGGTACAGTAACTCAGTAAGAGTAATGCGTTAGTGTACTGTAAGTAGTGTGTTGGTGTACAGTAACTCAGTAAGTGTAATGCGTTAGTGTACTGTAAGTAGTGTGTTGGTGTGCAGTAACTTGGTAAGTGTAATGCGTTAGTGTACTGTAAGTAGTGTGTTGGTGTGCAGTAACTCAGTAAGTGTAATGCGTTAGTGTAGTGTGTTGGTGTACCGTAACTCAGTAAGTGTAATGTGTTAGTGTACTGTAAGTAGTGTGTTGATGAAGCGAGTCCACCAATCAGGATACAGTGGTCACTTTGTTTTGAGCTTGTTTAGACCTGTTGGACAGAGCTTGGTTCTAGCTAATGGAACCTGTTCTCCTTCAGTGTTTGTGTTTATGATCATTTGAATAGACGTCAGTGTCAGACTAATTAATGATCTTCTATTAAAGACTGGTGGACTGAGAGACACTCGAGTCTCTTCACCTACACTGAGCTGATTAAGAGTCTTGTTCCAGAAATGATAATAGGACATTAGAGCCATAATAAATCATGCTCCTGTTACTCTCCATACTTAAGTACATTTGAAGGTAAATACTTTAGTACTGTTACTCCAATGGAGGTCTAAAGGGACGAACTTCTACTGACACTGGAAGAATATTTTTCCTTAGGGATCTCTACTTTAACTCAACTACATGGTTTGTGTAGTTCTTCCACCACTGCCTTTAGGGATCAGTCCTCGGTGACACCCTGGGGAAAAGAACTAAAGCTGCTACTCAAACGCACTCCAACTTTTCTGACTGTGTAAAAAGAAGTCTCACCATTCTTAAGGTCAGACAGCTCATTATGTGAACCGACTGCTCCATTCCAGACAGAAGGCCTCGCCCTCCGGCTCCTGTTTGTTTGGAAGTTTGGTTTGTTTACTCTCTCATATCCTTTCTGCACTTTTGTGCGATCTCCAGCCCAAGCCAGTACATTACACATGATTGAGCCTGTCCGTATCACGCGGGCTAGAGCCAAAAGTGCACTAAGACGCTGACCCGTCTTTGATCCTGATTAAAGTCCAAGCGTGCTGGCATTTTGAAGCTGAATCGACACAACTGTTCCTTTAATTAGCCTGCTAATCATATTCCCAATCAGAAGGCCCCTCTTTCCCTGTCTGAGGAGCGACCCATGGTGAGAGATTTAATGGATTTTCCAGCGCCAGCTGGGACAGCCTAGAAAAGCTACTCTTGGGCCGAGCGTCGTTAGCATAAAACGAGAACAAGGCGCGATGCCGCCAAACAAGATCGGGAGATGTAATTATACGGGACGGCTGATGTTTTATTTATGCCAGCTCTTATATTGCTGCGACGGCTTGGCACATCCTGCTCCAGCCTCTGGAGAGCCATGGAGCCGAAGGACTTTGAAAGAAGTGAACCATTTTATACCAAGACATTGTAATAGTGAAGTGAGTAGGGCCCTCTTCATGTCTGGGTGTTAGATATTAATAAAAGAAAGGAAGAAAAATAGAAAGAAATAAAACTTGACACGAGACATTACACAGAGCAGCTTTCAGCCGAGCTCAGAATGGAATTGAACCTTCTACCTTGTAGGTCTGCTTTGATGAAACCAACTTTGTTAGCAAAAGAAACAGGAAAGCGGAAAAACAATCGAACAGGTTAGTAGGTGGTCAATGACTTTCGTTAATAAAGCGGCCGCTTTACTAACAGGCATGCACTACCATTCTTAGGAAGGGTTTGCACGAGAAGTCTACTCTACCATGGGCTCAGAAATAAGAACAACAATAACAGTAACAATGGGCTGATACTAAATGGCTGAAAGGAGACCGTATGAGGCCCCTATAACAGCCAGGGGGCGCCACACGGTGTCCTACACAATGTCTACTGATGTCGAACACAAAATGCAGTGCATTGGTGAAGGCCTTCAGTTATGCAGGGATACATTAAGCCCTCCAGGGGTGCACTGCTGGAGGGTTGGTGCCCAGCACAGTTTGGTGGTCTATCCGGCCAAGCACACCTGATTACACTCACTGCCAGGTTTAATGGGTGTGACCACCACACTGTTCCGGGCACCGGCCCTCCAGGACCGGAGTTGTCCACCCCTGCATGAGAACTAGCATGGGTTAGCTGCATACTCTTACATTTTCCAGAATAAAAGCTCTAGCACTGGCAACCACTGAGCAAAGCTTTCCTCATGTCTCAGCATAGACGTCAGTCCCATATTACGTAAGCAGATTCAAGAAAAGGGTGGGACTAAAATGATGAATGGCTCTGGGTGAGGTGAGCTCTCAGGAAGACACAGGGATAAGGAACACTCAGGGACACTCAGGTTCATAAGTCTAAGAGCTAGCATAGAGCTTCCCTGTTTAGGTACTGAACGCCACTGGACTGAGCTCCCTCCTTCCTAAGCTGTGGCGCATCATTGCCATCTAGTGAATGGAAAGCCCCATTACAACATGGTGTGCATTCGCCGCAATACCACTCAGCCAAGTTCAACCAAAGAAACGGAGCCATTCTTTAGGCACTCGGCCTTGATACTGTGCACATACATGTTCTCTCATGCTCTCACTGAACAGGGAATGCCTACTCACGTTCGCTTTTCGATGCTGTGCAGGAGAGACAAATGTAAGACACATAGAAAAAAAGGCGCATGTCATGTGTGCAATGCAACTGACCAACACGTGGTTGGGCGGTTTCGGATAAGCCGCTAAAGCAGGGCATTTAATGAAAATCTCACAACTATTCAAATACGTGTGATGGATGGCTATATACAGGGCTGTGCAGAAGTCAGAGACCACCTTTAGGTTCGTTTCATGTCCAGTCGAGCCACTTAGTGCAAGTTATTCAAGAGAGTCCAGGGAAACTTTCCCAAACTGGAGGTCACAGAAATGACAACAAGTGTCGTGAAGGTGGGATGCCTAACATCTGTGGAAGATCTGGTAGACCCACCAAATCTGTCCTCTTTAGGTAAACCGCACTTTAAGCTTCCATCTTTAATAGAGAGAGAGAGGAGAACATCAAGCTCCACTCTGGCTTCAGATCTGAGAATATCCACAGGTGCTTCTGTCCATCCTTCCACTGCGATAAGACACCTTAACACTAGGGAGGTCTGAAAGGATGTGTAACTGGTGTTCTCAGAACACTGGACTGACCACCCCAGAGTCCAGACAGCTAGAAATGATTTGTTCTAAAAACGTTCTAAGAGTATGCACAGTGGGAAGTTTTCTTTTGGTTCCCAGAATGTTCTTTCTGAAGGTACGAGAACATTCTCTAAACCATTCTGTCATCTCAGGTCTCAGTAACATCCATAAAACATTTTCTGAATGTTGCGTGGAGAATGTTCTTCTTTTGTTAGCATGTAACATAATCTGTGACCTTGACAGCCTCCTCTGAACATCCTCTGAACATTGTACTTCAAATGTTATGTCTTAGTTATTTTAACCATATACACTCATCGCCAAAAGAATAGTTGCACAAATTGCTGCACCCAGAAGGAATCAACCGACAGGAAGGAAACTTGGTGGGTAGGTTTGACATTGTGAGACATGCAAATGATTCAAGTTTCACGCTTGGCTGCGCATGTGACGTAAGCAAGGACAGGCCTTATTGCTGTACCCAACGGCCACGATTGCAGACATTCAGTGAGCAGGGAGTCATCCTGTTAGTTAGTAGGCCAGCACCGTTGGCAGTCGGCTACACGACAGACCGATACGACGACTGCCGTTAACAACTTGTTAACATTGCCACTGCAATGGTGTCGTGCCAGACTGTCATGGAGTGACTCAGAATGGCAGCGGGTCATCTTCTGTGACAAGTCCTGCTTTTGTCTTGGTGGAGATGACCAACAAATCTGTGTGTGGAGGCACCGTGGTCAGCACCAAGATGAACGGTTTGTTGTCACGCGTCCAGAAGGCCTGGTGTCACTCCACCTCCACCCCTACCGCACCATCTGCAGGAACTGTGTGAGAATATTCAAGCTGCATGGGATGGATTATCACAGGACACCATTAGGAACCTCTACAACTCCATGCCGAGGCGTCTGGTATGTTGCAATGGCTGACTTGACGCCATACTGAGTGACACTACTTCTGTATGTGTAGCTCAGTAAATATTGTCCGTATCAGTCTAAATTTATCATCATTTATTGTTCCTGGTAACCTTTATCTTCCTTCCCCATAGCACTGCAATCCCACACTTCCTTCTGGGTGCAGCTATTCTTCTGATGATGAGTGTAGATACATTATTTGAAATAATAATCTTATCTTTAAAATGTTCTTTGTACATTAGATTAAAACATTTTTTTTAAAACTTTATTCAAACTTGTGGGTGCTGGGAATGTTCCTTGCTAGCTGGGCAGACCCCAACATCACTGAATGTGTTTGGGATTAGCACGAAATGTAATAACCGGGTAGAAAACTAATGCTATTATATATAATATTTGATATCAGATATATCCTTGAAGCTTCTGTGTAATTAAATATATCATTGCTGTACATAGAAAGACAAGTATCTCCAAAATGGCTACTTTAGAGGAGAGGGCAAAAACCTCATTGAATTTTAATGAAACCAGACTTTTTTCCAAGCAATTTGGGCCGTTTCTGTTGGTCCATTCATCAGGAAACATTCACACAGTGTAAACAGCAGCCGCTGTGTTCAAATGATGCATAAAAATAAAAATCAAACATGAAATATTCAATATACAAAAATGAATAACTTGTACTTAATGGCTGTTTTGAGTGGAAATGAAATAAATGGAATAAATTGGTCTCTGACTTTTGCACAGCACTGCAGTAAAGGATAATCTAACAAAGGTAGTTGCTAGCTAGGCCTGGAGAAGCAGGCTTTTTTAGTTTTACATGGTCATTTATTTTCATTAATTGCTTGTCCTTCTTCAGTAACAGACATTGTGTTTCACCACAACTCGGTTGCTGAAGTTGCCCAAGAACTGCAATGGTCAAGACATGCAAAACTGTTCAAAGAAAAACTAGCTTAGTACATTTACCAGCACCGAACCGTAGCAGGCCAGGAGGTCGGAGGATGTAGCGCACCTTTAGTGGGCTGTTTTATCTTCACTCATAAATACATGCATGAATTTGAAAACACTTATTTACATATCAAGCTTCTGCCTCTGGCTACAGACTGTTCAGGCAGATTGGTATTCTTCTAACTCCAACATGTTCAGTCATTCATTCCTTTAGTTTCTCCATTCAGGACACACGCTACTGAAGCTCAAAAGGTTACAACGAAAGACAAAACAAATTTGAGTGACAAGATTTTATTGAAAAACGAACAAATGAACAACACCAAAATATGACATCAAGAAGGCTTTCCGGAAAAAAGCCCCCTCCCCCCAAAAAAACATAATTAACAACACTGAAATGCGTGATGAATGAGGAAGACGTGATGGATATTTTATTTCATGATGGATGGAAACATCACTTCTGTCCAACAGAAAAAAAAAAACAAGCAAACTGAACAAATGAAAACCAGCAAATAATCAGAGAGAACTTAAAGTAGTAAACAAAAAAAACATTCAGAAGAGAAGTCAACACAACAGAAAGCATTCACAGAAAACAAAATGATTTACATGATCTATCAGTTCATATGCACTAAATGATATGCTGGGAAAATTCATGCAGACGTTTTGGCATTTCATAAGTGAGATTTATACATTCAAAGGGCTGCTGGGGCTGATATACGTCCGGATTTGGTGGCTTTGACTGGGCTGATGCCTTTTAACATGCTGCTACCATCAGAACGAGTAAAGTGACCAAACCATTTACTATTAAAACTATTTTGATAATAGCTTATATAATAGTTATACAATACAGACGTATAGGCATAATATAATAAACAATAGATACAGGATAAGTATAATTTTCCTGGCCAGCAAACTGCTTTTATTTAAGTATGGTTTGACTACACATTATTTAATATGTGCATGTCCATTTTTATCAGCTGCACTGACCATATAGGAGCACTCTGTAGTTCATTCATGTGTCCATCTGTTTCTCTGTATACTGTATTACCCTGTTCTTCAATGGTCAGGACCCCCACAGGACCACCACAGAGCAGGTATTATGTGGGTGGTGGATCGTTCTCAGCACTGCAGTGACACTGACGTGGTGGTGGTGGTGTGTTAGTGTGTGTTGTGCTGGTGTGAGTGAATCAGACACAGCAGTGCTGATGGACACCTCAGTGTCCCTGCTGGACTGAGAATTGTCCATCAACCAAAACTATCCAGCACACAGCGATCTGGGGGCAGCGTCCTGGTGAAACACTAGAGGATGACCAACACAGACTGTGCAGCAGCAGAGCTAGACTAGTCTCTGACTGTACATCTACAATGTGGACCGGTAGAGTGGACACAGTGTTTAAACACTCCAGCAGCACTGCTGTGTCTGATCCACTCACACCACCACCACCACCATGTCAGGGTCAATGCAGTGCTGAGAATGATCCATCACCCACATAATTCCTGCTCTGTGGTGGTCCTGTGGGGGTCCTGTCCGCTGAGGAACAGGGTAATAAAGTATACAGAGAAACAGATGGACTAGAGTCTGTAACTGTAGAACTACAGAGCGCTCCTATATGGTAGGTAGAGTTGATAAAAAGGACAATGAGTGTAGATACAAATAGGCGTACCTAACAAAGTGGGTGGTATATAGCGAATATCAGCCACTCGTATATTGTATGAACTGAATGTGCATTGTAAAGACATCAGTAATGAAGTATGTTAAGGAATGTCAGAGCTCCATTTTGCCTTAGAATACTGCAAAGTGGTAAATAGCCTTTTAAAAATACAACAACAGATCATGAGAAGATCAGTACAATATTTGGTTACTTGGGTAAAAATCTTAGCTTGGCTGACCGTATGACCAATGTGGCCTATAAGATTGTGAAGTAGCCCGACAGCCATTGGGGTCTAACAGACAGCCGGATGGGTGAGAGATGTGACAAGCAGGGTTAGTAGGATGGAGTGATGGCTCAGTGAGATGGTGGTGGAGCTACTGTTAGCATTGATGAGGAAGAAAGGGCTCCTTGAGCTGGAGTTGTAAGAGGGTGTACCTTCACATCCACGCTCAATCTGTCCACTTCGGAACAGAGCGTCGTTTATCAGGTCAGGGAGACGGCCGTTCAGGTCGACTGACGCCAGACAGCCCTTAAAGCCTTCCCTCGAGGCTACGAGTTTGGGCAGGTTGTTGTACATGTTGGGTCCCAAACCAGCAATGTAGAGATCTCCTAGAAAGACCACATGAAAGGCAACAGTACTATATTTCACTTGAAGGCCTCCTTAAGGTCAAAGGTAACTTCAAGTACACGTCTCGATGCATTGCCCACAATTAGATGCACATACAGCAATTGCTAATGCTAACGCTACTTCTGCGATTCAAACACAATTTGATTCAATTTGATAAATGCAGTGCAGAAGAATATGGTGCTATGGAATTTACTATGACACAGATAAGCTCACCGGACTAAAAAACTAATCACTTTGCGTGTTTTAGCGGTAGTAACTTCAGGCTCCTGCAGATGGCGCTGCACAAGGATGATGGGGCTGTAAATACCTGCGGGGTGTGAGAGACGGGATCCATAGATTGGGAAGAGGTGGTACAGTGCAGTGAATGTTTCGTTCCATGTGTGGAAAATGGCTTCAAAGCAGATGTTAATGATTGGATAAAAGGAGTGACTGCATTTGGGCGTGCCAAAGACCATAGTGTGAAGGAAGTAGCTGAATCTGCAGGTGTATGGAAGCGTACGGTCATACGGGTCTACCTGTAGTGGCTAAAATCCCAGTCTACAGGAAACTCTCCTTGGAATTGTACCAGGGAAGGCATCCACCAAATCTGGCTCAACTGCGCAATTTTTGAAGCAAGAGTGTTTGAACATTGATGTGGCCTACATCCAGAAACTTGATTAGTTCATGCCAAATCCAGTCACAGCTGTTATTGGTGCTTGTGGTGGTGTTACATACTTTTAGGTACGTTGACTCATTTTTTGTCCAGTTAGCTTAGTTTGATTTTCTTTCTTTGGTTCTTCTTAAACTAAAAAGTAAAATTTAACTTCAGGAATTTCTTTTGTAATGCAACTAATTCTCTAGTACAGCTTCTCATTTATGCTGTTTCTTTCTGACTTGTGGAAAAACACTTGAGAACGCTTTCACAAACAGGGCTTTTCACAAATACTTTAGTGCAAAAAACTCAACAGACGAAATATTAAAACCCTTATCACTCTCTCTATAACATTAAGGCTGGACATCTTTACAGATAAATAAGGTGATGGTGTCTTAAAATGAGCAGAGCTGTTAGCCTCATACTATATCACTGCTTCAGGTGATTGCTTAAGTTGGTCATGCAGCCTGTGTACTTTATAGTGGGATGGCATATTTTGCAAATTGCATGCATCTTGTTGCATTGTTTCCCCAGACACGCCTCCAACTCGTGCACACTCATTCGGAAAATAGACTTGAAAGAGAATTAGCCACTGACAGCATCAGTGAGGGAGCATCTAAATACAGTATAAAAGTATTGGTCATAAATTATCGGTTACATTTACATATCATAATAAATGCATATGGCCTCTACTAATAATTATATATAAATTACTCTGATGTTAGAAATAATGCATGCAGGCTCATTTTTAGCAACTTATAGACTCTCGTTTCCTTCCTTCCTTCCTTCCTTCCTTCCTTCCTTCCTTCCGAAAAAAAATGCAGTCCTTTATCGGTGGTCAGTGTATGTTGTGCTGTAGATGGTCCACCGGCCAATGTGGTAAACACTTTAACATTCTGCTCATCTTTTTGGTAGAGCACATTTTGAGTCTCTATATCTTAATAAAGAAGGCGTTGAACTCAACTCAAGTTGATTGTGCCATCTCTACCAATTGGCAGAGGTATGTAAGGCCAACAACATCCACTAGAGGGCCTTACAACTTTAGAAATAGATACACCTTTACTGTTCTCATCCATAGAGGAAGCGAGCAACAAGTAAATGATTCCATGTGGATTGTTTTTGGTGGAATTTTCTTATTATACAGTATTTAAGCTTATTTCTTAGTATATTTACATTCCTTTTAGGACGTTAAAGGGGTAAACAGTGCTGCTGTGGTCAAAAACTTACCAATACCAATAATAAATACATTACAGTACGGCTGACAAATTGTGCATGAGCAAGTTGGCATGTTGTACTTGTGCACCTGCATAATATGCTTACACACGGACTGGTCAGTGAGCGAAAGTATGAGGTGTTTCCAATAAAGTGGACAATGTATATATAATATACATTATAGGGATTATATCTGCTTACCTTTTAGGTCCAGGTTCTTGGCACCATTGACAACCTGACTCACGGCCTTGGCGTCTATTTTCAGGATGTGGAGATTGCTGTTGTCTCTGGTGATGACCACATTATGCCACTGGTTATCATGCAGAGCTCTGTCACTGTTCCCCTTGATGAGGTTTGGGCCATTGCCAAGGTCAAACACGTAATGGATGTAACTGTAAAGGAGAAAAGAGAGTGACTTTCTCACGTTATTGTCGAAAACATTCATGGCCATAAAGGCTATAAAGACCATCTGTATTTCTGCAGATAGAGGTCCTGGGTGGTTTTGCATGCAGGCTATGTTGCAGAAGTCTTTATAGCGATACCACTCTAGGATGGTGGGTGACAAATGAATAGCTTGTGGGTGTATTATTGGTGTGTTTGTTATAGGTGTGTTCATTGTAGGCGTGTTCGTTGTAGCTGTGTTTGTTGTAGGTGTGTTTGTTGTAGGAGTGTTTGTTATAGGTGTGTTTGTTGCAGGTGTGTTTGTTGTAGGTATGTTTGCTGTAGGTGTGTTTGTTATAGGTGTGTTCGTTGTAGCTGTGTTTGTTATAGGTGTGTTTGTTGTAGGTGTGTTTGTTATAGGTGTGTTTGTTGTAGGTGTGTTTGTTATAGGTGTGTTTGTTGTAGGTGTGTTTGTTGTAGGTGTTTTTGTCGTAGGTGTGTTTGTCGTAGGTGTGTTTGATATAGGTGTTTTTTATTGTAGGTCTGTTTGCTGTAGGTGTGTTTGTTATAGGCGTGTTTGCTGTAGGTGTGTTTGTTATAGGCGTGTTTGCTGTAGGTGTGTTTGTTATAGATGTTTTTGTTGTAGGTGTGTTTGTTGTAGGTGTTTTTGTCGTAGGTGTGTTTGTCGTAGGCGTGTTTGATATAGGTGTTTTTTATTGTAGGTCTGTTTGTTATAGGTGTGTTTGTTGTAGGTGTGTTTGATATAGGTGTTTTTATTGTAGGTGTGTTTGTTATAGATGTTTTTGTTATAGGTGTTTTTATTGTAGGTGTGTTTGTTGTAGGTGTGTTTGATATAGGTGTTTTTGTTGTAGGTGTGTTTGTTGTAGGTGTGTTTGTCATAGGTGTGTTTNTAGGTGTGTTTGTCGTAGGTGTGTTTGTTGCAGGTGTTTTTGTTGTAGGTGTTTTTGTCATAGGTGTGTTTGTCGTAGGTGTGTTTGTCGTAGGTGTTTTTGTTGTAGGTGCATTTGTTGTAGGCGTGTTTGTTGTAGGCGTGTTTGTTGTAGGTGTGTTTGTTATAGGTGTTTTTATTGTAGGTGTTTTTGTTGTAGGTGTGTTTGTTATAGGTGTTTTTGTTGTAGGTGTTTTTGTTGTAGGTATGTTTGTCATAGGTGTGTTTGTTGTAGGTGTGTTTGTTGTAGGTGTGTTTGTCGTAGGTGTGTTTGTCATAGGTGTGTTTGTCGTAGGTGTGTTTGTTGTAGGTGTGTTGTAGGTGTTTTTGTTGTAGGTGTGTTTGTTGTAGGTGTGTTTGTCATAGGTGTGTTTGTTGTAGGTGTGTTTGTTGTAGGTGTTTTTGTTGTAGGTGTGTTTGTTGTAGGTGCATTTGTTGTAGGTGTGTTTGTTGTAGGTGTGTTTGTTGTAGGTGTGTTTGTTGTAGATGTGTTTGTTATAGGTGTTTGTTATAGGCGTGTTTGTTATAGGCATGTTTGTTGTAGGTGTGTTTGTTGTAGGTGTTTGTTATAGGTGTGTTTGTTATAGGTCTGTTTGATGTAGGAGTGTTTGTTATAGGCATGTTTGTTGTAGGTGTGTTTGTTATAGGTGTGTTTGTTGTAGGTGTGTTTGTTATAGGTCTGTTTGTTGTAGGAGTGTTTGTTATAGGTGTTTGTTATAGGTGTTTGTTATAGGCGTGTTTGTTGTAGGAGTGTTTGTTATAGGTGTTTGTTATAGGCGTGTTTGTTATAGGTCTGT
>JAVGWN010001991.1:0-11610 GCA_034552555.1 Semaprochilodus insignis | reverse complement strand
TTTATCATTTCTTTTATTTCAACCATCTACTGAAGCTGTGATCTGCAGTGACAAGAAGAACTGAATCCAGTATATCAGTAACAGTTTGTCCTGCCTATACGCCCACCAGCTATAACACCTCAACCCACCTCCTCCTATCTCCTATAGCCCACCTAGCTCCACTGACCATATAGGTCACCCTGTAGTTCTACAGGTACAGACTGTAGTCCATCTGTTTCTCTGTATACTGTATTACCCTGTTCTTCAATGGACCCCCACAGAGCAGGTATTGTGTGGGTGGAGGATCGTTCTCAGCACTGCAGTGACACTGAGGTGGTGGTACTGGTGTGTTAGTGTGTGTTGTGTTGGTGTGAGTGGAGCTGATAAACTGGACAGTGAGTGTAGATACAAGGAGGTGGGTTTAATGTGATGGCTGATGGGTGTATATTGACGTTTGTTCTATTTGGTTGCAACCAGTTCCTTTCTGTCTTCAGAAATAAAAAATAAAATAAAAAATTCACTACCCAGATATGTTTTTTTTTTCTTTGGTGTGTTTCATGTGTGTTTGTCTATTTAGCTTTTTAAAAGGTGAAAAAAAAAAGAAAAAAAATATCATCTACAGCGACAAAAAAAAAAATCAATCACAGTTCAAATGGCAGCACACCAGTGGGGTCATGAGTGACTTCAGTGTAGCTTCGCAGGACGTTTATTTATATGAGCTACTTTAATTTAAATAAAACCTACAGAGTTTAGTTTCCACGTTGGAAGCAACAAACCTTACTCACATTAGTGATGCACAACTCCGGGTTTTCTACAATCGACTCTGGCTCCAGACCCTGCCACTGGAATCAAAGAAATCAACTCACACTTTAAAAACAAGGCAGCCCCAAAGCCGGGGATAACGGGATGCAGCAGAAATTAAACCATCCCAAATGGAATTCATCTATTTTTGAGTAGGTAAATTAAAAAAGGGATGCATTGAAATTAAGCCGAAATCAAACAGAACAAAACATTTGGCTGAAGGCTGAATACTGAACATGGTAGTTCAGGGTTTCATTAATTTTGTCACATGTTTCACAATATTAGCACATTATTATTATTATTATTATTTTTATCATCATCATCATCATCATCATCATACTCAGAGTCTGGTCTGAGTAACTGCACACATTTCTGTGACTGGACTGAACGCGCACACACACACACACACACACACACACACAAAATCTCATCTCTTAAATCTGTCTACACAAACTTAAGGAGTAAATGTTTACATTTATACCACATATTGACATAACTGCTGCTAAAAACAATGTTCAGTGTTCATCTTAAAAAAATGGACATAACTGCACTTTACTGCTCCCTCCTTGTATTTATTGTTTGCTGTTTTGTATATTGTAAATTGTCTTGTAAATCTATTGTATTTATTGTTCTGTGTAGCACCTTGGTCCTGGAGGAACGTTGTTTCGTTTCACTGTGTATGGTACACCACTGTATATGGTTGAAATGACAATAAAAAACTACTTGACTTGACTTGACTTGATCATCATCATCTTAAACATTTCCGAAACATACAGCTAGAAATTTACACCTGGATAATACAGCACGCTCTTCCTGGTGTTACTGATAAATGCTGATACTTTGACATTATACTTTAAAATGGATTTCATCATATAGTATTATACTATATATGATTTCTCATACTTGTAATGTTTGTTTTTATATTAATGTTTTTACTGAGTTTTTATTGGGTTACAATATACTGCTCACCATGGCAATTTACACAGAATACACATAAAGAACATGATAAGGTGCCTGAGGAAAAGTAAATAAACAAATAAATAAAAATCTAAAAGAGGAAATAAATAAATAAATACACAAACATGTTAATAAATAAATAAACAAACAAACAGGGAAGAAAAAGAGAGACTCTGATCTACAGCAGAGGTCACACCACCATGTCTATATATAACCACAAAGGGAGTCTAATCTTCCAGAATGCAGCAGATTATTATATCATATATCACATGTTAATTTCTCCAAAGGGAGTAACTACCTCACTACCTGTGTGAGCCTCATCCTCACCGAGGACTCCTCCTTCTTACGCCATCTCAGCAGCAGGCAGGAAATTTAATACACACATTTAATCTGCATTAACGGTATCAGAGAATGGAGCCGTCAATCAGGAGCTGGGTGACACGTCAAGGTCTTTATCAAATATCTCCTGTATTAGTTTGAAAACCGCTTTCCAATAAGGACACCAGCCATCCTCACTGACTGACACCTTCAGACCACGCCCCCACAGGACCCTCAGTCCATCACAGAGTGAAACACCAGCACCTGAGAGAACACACGAGCCCAGGTCTGATAAAACCGGGATATGCTTTAATCACAGTGTCTCCAGTACTCCAAACTAAGTACCTGTGAGGCGGGAGGTTCTGCCTGTAGACCGATGATAGCCTGGTCTCTCTCCACTGCACTGCACGTACACGGCCGTCGGTGACGTCACTCACTGTGTCCGCTGGGAGTTGTAGTTTTTGGCTGGGTCGCCATCTTGTAATCAGCCGTCGTAGCTCTGTAACTCTTCCCCATCTCACAAATACAACCCCCACAACGCAAAACCAGGTTTAATAAACCGCGCAGCCGCTTCACACTGACAGTTCCGACTTCACAGTGCTGCTTTAAACTGCGCTTACTTACTTCCGGCTTTCAAGGCTAATCCAGCTAGCATAGCCCCACCAGCATATGCTAACGTTAGCTATATATATGATTAACTGAGCTCAGATACAGCGGTTTTATAGATTTTAAGCACCATACATCTCACATACTCCGGTAGTTTGTGTCCTTTTTTTCCATCCTGCTTTTAAAATAGGATGATATTAAAAAAAAATTAAGATGTACACACTCCTCGTCAGTGTAGGTAGCACTGTTAGCTACATGTCTTAGCTAACATATCACAAGCTAATTTAGCCTTAAAGAGACTCTCTGGAGTTTTCCCCTCATTAAACAGTCATGTAGTGTGACAGGGAGGTTCAGCTCGCCTGTCGAAGGCAGTTCAGACATCTTTAGGAGTAAGCTCTTACTGTTCTCTCTCCTTCTGGGTATCTGCTAGCGATTAGCTAAAAGGCTCATTTGGCTCTCCGAGGTAAAAACGCGCGAAAAGTCTGCGCATGCGCTGTTGGATAAGCTTGGAGGTTAGTAGGCATGGGCAATATCAGAGATACTCCATTGGAACCGATACTAATACTAGGGCTAATATACCAATACTTGAGAGTTGGTCATTTTGAGCTGTGAAGAAGTCGGAAATACGTCTGACATTAATATTAAATTAACTTTAATCTGCTTTCTTCTTTCTTTTCTTCTAATAACATCACTTAACAAAATGTTATTGTTCTAGCATTAATAGCTGCACCTAGAAGGAACCAACCCACAGGAATGAAACTCGGTGGGTAGGTTTGACATGCTAAAACACGCTAATGGTTTAAGTTTCATACTCATCCACGCATGTGACATAAGCAAGGACGGACCTTATCGCTGTACCTGACATTCAGCGAGCAGTCATGCCCTCCATGAGCCATCCTGTTAGTGTCAAGCACCATTGGCAGATGGCTTCACCATGCAGGACTACATGCACACAGACCGTTACGATGACTCTCCTTAACACCATGTAAACATCGCCAAAGACTGCAATGGTGTTGTGGCAAACTGTCATGGAGTGACTCAGAATGTCAGCGGGTCATCTTCAGTGACAAGTCACGTTAGATATTCTATTGATGATGAGTGTATTAGATCAGTATCTCAACAGTCATATTTTAAAGTTTATTATATATCCAATAAAAAGTAAATATTTATTAACAAGAGCCCAGATAAAAAAGATTAAGATTATCTATAGAGTATTAAAGTATATCTAATATTCTGCTGGGTGTTTTACTGGTAGTGGAGGCTGTATTATTTATTATACAACATTACTTACAAGAGCCATATTAGCTGTTCTAATACTTTTGCTTGTGATCTGATTCGCTGGTGTTGGGGTTCAGACTCTAGAAAACTGAATCTGATTGGTTGGTGTTGGGGTTTAGACTCTGGTTGACTGAATCTGATTGGTTAGTGTTGGGGTTTAGACTCTGGTAGACTTAATCTGATGGGTTGATGTTGGGGTTTAGACTCTAGTAGACCAAATATGATAGGTCGATATTAAGGTTTAGATTCTAGTAGGCTGAATCTGATTGGCTGGTGTTTGGGGTTAAGGCTCTGGTAGACAGAATCTGATTGGTTGGTGTTTTCTTTTTTTAGACTCTGAATGTGATTGGTTTGTGTTGAGGTTTAGACTCTGGTAGACTGAATCTGTGTCTCTGCTTCTGGGATCCAGACTCTTATAGACTAAACCTGGTTGGTTGGTGTTGGGGTTTAGACTGTGGTAGACTAAATCTTGGTTGGCGTAGCTCAGCGGATAACACCACTCCCACATGTGGGAGACTGGGGTTCGAATCCCAGTCTGGATGACTATGCTGTGCTACACCAATAAGAGTCCTTGGGCAAGGCTCCTAACACTACACTGGCCTACCTGTAATACAGTTAACCTTGTAAGTCGCTCTGGATAAGAGCGTCAGTTAAATGCCGTAAATGTAAATCTGATTGGTTAGTGTTGGGGTCTAGACTCTGGTAGACTAAATCTTGATTGGTTGGTTTTGGGGTTTACCCTCTGGTAGGTTGAATCTGATTGGTTAGTGGGGGGGGTATTCTCTGGTTGTCTGAATCTGATTGGTTAAATTCTTTTAGGCAGGATGTTTTTAGTTTTAAAGTTGATCTCAGTTTTTCACAAACAGACAGACAACACAACATTGTGCAGAATTGTCATATGAGTTTATAGTTCTTGCTGATCTGAGAATCTCCAGTTCACAGAATAATCTCATCAGTCCAGTAAAGACGGGCTCCACTCCTAAATCCTGCAGGTCATTGTTACTGAGGTCCAATTCTTTTAGGGAGGATGTATCTAGTTTTAAAGCTGATCTCAGTTTCTCACAAGTGTTGTTTTCTAAGATTCCACAACACCAGTCTGCAGACAGACAAAACAACATATTGTGCAGAAGTGTCAGATGAGTTCATAATTTTCGCTGACCTGAGAATCTCCAGTTTACAGTATAATCTCATCAGGCCAGCAAAGACGGGCCCCAGTCTTGAATCCTGCCGGTCATTGTTAATGAGGTCCAACTCTTCTAGGGAGGAATTATCTAGGCTCAAAACTGATCCCAGTTTTTCACAAGTGTTTTTTCCTAAGATTCCACAAATCCAGTCTGCAGACAGACAACACAACATATTGTGCAGAATTGTCAAGTGAGTTTATACTGTAGTTCTTGCTGATCTGAGAATCTCCATTTCACAGTATGATCTAATGACTTCAGCAAAGACGGACTCCACTCCTGAATCCTGCAGTTCATTGTTACTGAGATCCAATTCTTTTAGGGAGGACGTATCTAGTTTTAAAGCTGATCTCAGTTTCTCACAAGTGTTTTTTTCTAAGATTCCACAAAACCAGTCTGCAGACAGACAACACTATATACTGTGCAGAATTGTGAGATGAGTTCATAGTTTTCGCTGACCTGAGAATCTCCAGTTCACAGTATAATCTCATCAGGCAAGCAAAGATGGGCTCCGCTCCTGAACCCTGCAGCTCATTATTACTGAGGTCCAATTGTTTTAGGCAGGATGTTTATAGTTTTCAAGCTGATCTCAGTTTTTCACAAGTGTTTTTTTCCCAGATTCCACAACACCAGTCTGCAGACAACAAAACATATTGTGCAGAATTGTTAAATGTGTTCATAGTATTTGCTGACCTGAGAATCTCCTGTTTACATTGTGTTGTCATCGGTCCAGCAAAGACAGGCTCAACTCTTGAACACTGCCAGTCAGTTTTATTGAGGACCAATTCTTTTAGGGAGGGTGGATCTAGTTTTAAAGCTGATCTCATAACTGTAGGAGTTATAGGAGGTGTTACAAAAGACACTTGCTGAGTCGGGTTCAAGGTGGGCATGTCATGCACTGGAAGGGGTTGGGCAGTACTTTCCGTGGAGCTGAGAACATCCTGGATAGGCGTTCGCGGGTGTTCTTCCAGGTCTTCCAGGAGTGAGTCTGAGGAACGCCTCCACACATTTCCAATGACCTCATCTGCACAAGAATCTACATTATCCTGGATTTTCGGTGTTGGGTGAGGAGGTGTCTTGATCGATACGTCACTTCCAGATTCCTGCTCTTCTCCTTCTGTAGGCTGATCTGGAGAGGAAGTCTCGATGCTTCCTGAAAATGTTGTTTGGATTCCCAGCAAGAACCCAAAAACCTTTATATGTACCCCTCTGTATATGCGGTGGGAGGCAGAGGGTACTCCTCTCTTGCACTTGGGTGTTGGTCTACTGCAAGGATCATCTGATGGGACTGCCATGCCTTTCCTCAAGCCTTTCAGGAAGCTTCTCATGATGTCCAAAGCTGCAGTCTGGGCTTGCAAGGACAGGTCAGAAGCCACAGCAGATGTCTGGATAGCAGCTGGGCTGGAAGAGGACTGAACAGACTGGGTGGATCCGGTGGTAGAAAGTTCTCCTGCTGCTTTTAGGAGAATCTGACCAACAATCTGAGCAGCTTTGGTCTGGAGCTGAGCAGTGAAAAGACTCTCAACAGAGGAACATGAAAACCTACCATCAAGAGCGGTACCTTCATAGGCAGGCTCTTCAACATCTCTGCCTGATACACTAGTCTTGGAGGTTGGCCTACTAGTCCTGGCAAGTTCCTCCAGTCCCTGGAATAAGTCATTGATCTCCACTGAATCTTCAGACGGTTCTCGACAATCACTGGGTGAATCCGAGTGGCACAGTCGGACAATCTCACTTACGATGCTGTCTGTGCATGTAACAGTGAGATCGTCTAACTCTGAGGTCTGTGAAGCACTCAGTCTGACCTTGTTTAAGGTCAGCTGTTCTCGGTTGCTTGGACACTTTGAAGAACCTCTTCACCTTCTTGTTCATTTCCTGAAAGATGTGTTTCAGTTTGGAATGTGTACAGGGACTGGAAGAGGAAAGCCCATCCCTATTGCCCTCAATGGTGTTATCAACATCCCTGGGTGTGTCCTCCAGATGGCTTTCCATCAGGTCAGCTAGGGATTCTGACTGAGCCATCAACAGGGAGTACAGGTCTGTCTCACTGCCAGTGCTGCTGAGATACTCAGGGGAGCTTTCCTCCACGTTTTTTTTTTTTTTTTTTTTTTCCAGTCTTTCCGTGGTGGCCATCAGCAGATCCGTGGTTTTGCTCTTGGTTCTGCCAGCACTGTTGTTCTTCCGATATGTGACCACCACTGAGATTATCGGAGCTGCTTCTTCTTCTGAGTTTTCCTCAGATGTCTCTTCTTCTTCTGACGTCTCTTCTTCCTCTTCTTCTTCTATCATGTCAGGGGTGTCCTCTTCAGTGTCTTCAGGGTGAGGACTTGTCCTTTGGTCCTTCAGGATGTTGAACATTGCCCAGGTCACTCGAGTGCTCGTCGTCCTCCAGTCCTTGGACCATAATGATTCTTTACAGGAGACAACCTTGCGGATTGCCTTCTGCATCGCCACTTTCACCTCCCTGACAAAATTTCCAGTGTTGTGGCTTACGAGATCTGATGGATCCACTGGAGATCTAGTGTCACTGCCAGATGGACTGATGATTTCACATGCAGCTTCCTGCTTAAGCTTTTCCTCAGCCAAGAAAACTGCCTCCATTATTATGGAGTTTCAAAATCACTATATTCAAATTCCTGACATCTGAGAATCCTGCGGGCATCTGAGAATCCTGCCCCACTCCTGAATGCTGCCTCATGTTTTGTACAACAGACTACATTAACAAGAACATGGTCTCTAAAAGTGACACCTGACCTTCATACCTATATGAGCTTGGTGGACAACCCATCCTATCCTTTACGGCTCTAACAGTCTCAAATCTTCTGAGAGGGCTTTCCACAACATTTTGGAGTGTGTCCTATTCAGTCGAAGGAGCATTTGTGAGGTTGGACGCTTGGAAGAATGGCTTTGTTGGGCATTTTGCATAGTGGCCTTAGACTTGTGTGCAGCATAAAGCTCATAAACCTCCTGATGCACAGCAGTCAGAGGCAACTATGCAGTGAGTGACATGTCAAAGGATAGGCAACTTACACCGAGTTAACATGGTCTGCTGCATCGTGGCTGGGCTGGTGTTGTTCCGAGACACTTCTAGTTCACAATATTAGTACCTACAGTTGGCCGGGGCAGCTCTACAAGGCCAGGAATTTATTGAACCAACTTGGTGTAAAGGTGGCACCCTTTGGCATTGGCAGGTTAAGCTCATTAAGATCTTCAGCATGACCCATTCCACTGTCTGTGTTTGACTGAGGGGACTACATGGCTATGTGCATGATTTAGCTCTGGATGGGACTGAAACACCTGAACCTGAACCCAATAACTAAGAGGGATGTCCACATACTTTCGGCCACATAGTGTATGAAGACACCAGGATCCAGGAGTCTGAACAGAAAGCTATGCCCCAGTAAAGCCAGGTGGGTTTGTAGAGTCTTTGTAGGCTTGGTTGAGCACTTTGTTGCCAACAGATCACAGAAACCCCGCCTTCTCAGCTGTACTAGCCCACCCAAGCAGCTAGTGGGAAACCTTTAGTCACTGTAAGGATTTCCAGCAACTCTGGAGGTTTTAAATGAATCCCAGAATAATTTCCGGTGTAACATTCTCCCTGGAGGACGGTAACTGTTCCCTGCTCCAGCTGGGATTGATGTACAATACACTACATTAACAAACAAAACATAGCCCAAACAAGCTACACTGCTGGCTAAATCAGCATGCTATAGCCCAGTCACAGCTGTAGCCTAGCCACTAGCTCTATAGGCTATTGTAGCCATCAACTCTAAGTTAGTAAGAAAATCATAGCCTCATTTATCAGCCTAGAAGGTATTTATTTGTAAAGTTACTACAACAATACTTGTTAGAAAACGTGAGGACAATTTAATACAAGTTGTAGACCTTAAGGTGTGTACCATAAAGTAGGCAATGAAAGGCACTGAGCACAATTAGCTATGATAAAGAACCAACATAAAGCCAAATTAATATCTTATCAGAGCAAACAAACATTAAAACATGATTAAGCTTTCTTTATAAATGATAAACTTCCATCCCAGACGGGTTTAAAATGAGCTGTTGGGTTTAAATTTGGTGTCTGTATCATTAACAGTAGGAATTAAAGCTCTTCCAGTCATGTGTGGTGTTTGACAGAGGCGTATTCAGTAGTAGGTTCCTCCTTACTGACGGTAACTGCAGCATCAGTGGGAGAATCTGGGTTCTTCAGGAAGCTAACAGTGGCGTAGGGGAGTTCTGGGTCTTTAGGGTCTGTTCTGGATGAAGGAGTGGAACCTGTAACTGTACAGAACACAGGACACTCAGTTTCTCCCATCTGACCAGCTAAGAGTGAGAAGCTCTGTACACTGTATGAGAGATACCAGGTGTCTGTGTTTAACACTACCTTGTGTTCTCCTGCATCTCAGTCTGTAGAAGATCAGAACTGATCCTCCAATCAGCAGCAGAACCACACAGACACACACAGTGATGATGATGATGATGATGATGATGATGGAGGAACCTGGAGCTGAGAGACAGAAAGAACAGACCATCACCAGACTCATCAGATCACATGACCACAAACACCTTCTCAGTCAAATCACTTTGAATCAGGTCCAGTTACAGGTGTGGGACCCTAAGAACTCCTGAAGACCTTTAACATGGACACTGAATGAAAGAGGGAGTTATGAGATCTTACTGTAATGTTTTTCATCAGGTGTTGGTACTGAAGCTGGGGTTCTGTGGGATGGTATTGCTGGTTTCTTAGTTGGGCTTGTTCTTGCTGGTGTTGGTGGTTTTTGAAAATATACAATAGAAAACAGAACAGATTGAAACTTCCATGACATGAAGAACCCATGAAGAACCCAGTGCTCAGGATCTGAAGCAGGTTTTAATCCACCAGTTTTTTGTGAACTCCTAAATATCTGAAAACAGGTTTCTACACTAGGACGAGGTGGAAAAGTACGAATACTGCTGAGGCTGAAACGAGTCAAAGGGTGATGGAAAAGGATTTCTTGAATAAACGGTTACCTATGAAGCCGTAAGTCACATGATTCCATCCCACCTGATCTCTTTGCTTGGCACACAGTGTATGTACACAACAGCAAACTGCTGGAACTTTTCACCCACAGCTCCACAAGTGTCCAGCTGGTATAATGCAGTGGTGGTTCTCTTATCAGTGGGCACGGGGTGACTAGTGACTGGAGACGACTGGTCCTACAGATCTCTTTAATAATATCTCTACACGATGTTCTCCTGGAATTATCAGATTTCCAGATTCAAGGTGGACATCTTTGGGGTGGCCCGGAGATTTCAGTGCTCATTAGGTGTGCCACTGATTGTCCTGCCCAGTATCTCTGAGCTCCAAACACGACCATGAAAAGACGATAACTGGCTGTAAAGTCTTAAAGCTCAACCCGAGTTAAATCCCTCCATTTTGGTCAGTTCAGTGCGGACCCTAATCATGGTGGTCTGCACTGTCTACCGTGTCTTCGTATAACTGTAGTGGATGGAAACAGAACTTTAATTCATGTTTCCTTCACCGTCTTTTACCCTCAATCTTTCATCAGATGTGGCCGAACGCTGTGGTCGTGTTGAGACAGTCGACCAAAACCAGTGGGAGGTACACAAGCCTGACTCTGCAACTTCCTGTGTTCTCTGTGGTGTAATGATGATGAGATGATCCTCTCTTTCTGACGCTCAGTGTTTCATACCCACTAATAAACACTGTAAACATCAACAGAATCAAGAGTTAATGTATCTCACCAGTGACCTGTAGCTGAATCTCTGTGTAGAGGGAGGCATAACCGACTGACTCTCCTCCAATCCACACTCCACAGTAATACACTCCTCCATCATCTTCTCTCACATCACTGATCCTCACACTGACAACTTTAGATCCTCTGTTATCAGAGATGGAGAATCTGTCTCTCTGAGTCTCTGTGGTCCTGATCAGTGGAGTCAAATGTTTGTAGAAGTACTTGTCATTTCTCTCGTACTGGTCTGGATATGAACAGCTGATGGTGACAGTCCCTCCCAGATAACCAGCCACAGTCCTTGGTCCCAAACAGCCTGAATCTGTTAATGATACATGATAAATGAATGAAAAAACCTTACTACATTTATTTATAAATCTTTTACACTCTTCAATTCACACACATGTGCCACATGAAAATGAACAAAAACGTAATTAATGTTAGTCTAAAAAATGTATCTTTATTGATTTAACCTACTTAATTTAGTAAAGAGATGTACAGGTTTCTGTTGGTGGTTTAAGCTTCATACCAGCTTCTATGTGGGGGTCCTAAGTAATCGAGATAGGAACTACTCAGCATACTTTTCTCCAGAATTCATATACACTGTTCAGCAATAATGGAGCTTCACAGATGTGTAGGTCACCCATACCATGTGCACCAATGCACCCAGAACACAGATGCTGTATTTCTAATTAACAAGCCAGATGACAGTTACACATACTGGATGAACTATGAAGCTGACGTCTCTATTAGAGAGT
>JAVGWN010001990.1:0-11614 GCA_034552555.1 Semaprochilodus insignis | reverse complement strand
TCCACCCGTGTTTCTCAGCTTCACAGCTTTAGCTCCCTTCAACGGTGAACCGCCAGCGCACGTCGTCACGTGGATTTAATTTTTTAGCAAGCATCATAGCCCAGTTAGAACTTAAATATATATTTATTATTCCCCTTTTAATAATTATTAAAATGTCTTTTTACATTCTTAAAGTTCTTGTGCATTTTGTAAGCTTTTGTCTGTTTTACGGAAAAAAAACAACAACTCGTCACTGTTGTCAGTCGACTTAAAGGGTCTCAGACTGGCGCTTCGACTCATCGGCTTCTAGAGGGCAGCCCTATTCATTGGCTACCGCTTAGTTCATTTGCAAGCAAGGTGTAGATTAGAGAGAGGGTGTAGATTAGCAGTCTGACGTGTCAGTTATAGGTGTGTATTGTCATCTCTCGCCNATCGTTCCACCCGTGTTTCTCAGCTTCACAGCTTTAGCTTCCTTCAACGGTGAACCGCCAGCGCACGTTGTCACGTGGATTTAATTATTTAGCAAGCATGCGTTATAGCCCAGCTAGAACTTAAATATATATTTATTATTCCCCTTTTAATAATTATTCAAATATCTTTTTACATTCTTAAAGTTCTTGTGCATGTTGTAAGCTTTTGTCTGTTTTACGGAAAAAAAAAACAACTCGTCACTGTTCTCAGTCGACTTAAAGGGTCTCCGACTGACGATTCGACTCGTCAACTTCTAGAGGGCAGCCCTATTCATTGGCTACCGCTTAGTTCATTTGCAAGCAAGGTGTAGATTAGAGAGAGGGTGTAGATTAGCAGTCTGACGTGTCAGTTATAGGTGTGTATTGTCATCTCTCGCCTCGTTGTACTGTAGCATGACACATTGTGTTTGAGGTAACGTATGAAAAATGCTCATATGGATAAAAGCCGATAATTTAGCATGACGTCATCGTTCATGTTACGTATGTGCTGCTTTAGCACCCCACCCCTTCCTGCATCCTGTTAGACAGCCCAGTATTACCGCATCTCTCTCACAGAGATGGGGCTTTAGAGGACTAAGCTTTATCACTACAGGGCTTTTATAAGCTTAAGGTTTATCACTCCATCGGCTCACGACTCTCAGACGGGGTGGATTCATACGGCCGCCGTGGATCTGAACAGCATTTGTGGGTTTCCGTGGGGTTGATGTTCTCCAGAGCTGCGCTGAGAGCACGACCACAGTCAGTTCCTGATGAAGCTGTGCGGGCGGAGCAGCAGAAACGGCTTGTGTTTCTGCTCCATAAGCTCGTACGGCTGCTTTGTTGTTGCTGCTTTGGGGGATGTTGGTCCTGAATGGGTTTGGTAAAAGCATGCACTTAGTGGCTATAGATCAGAGGAGGCCCATGCACACTAAGATCAGACCACTGATTCTTCCACATGAGCACACACCGTCTTCTGACTGAACGACCACAGCGGCTCTCTGATGACAGGATGTGTATCTGCATCTTGAGGTTGCATAGAATTAATTGAATTAATTTTCATGCAAATCTAGTATTCATATCAACCCCTTTTCATAGTAGCTGTAAAATGCAGTGTCTGCCGGTTTTGAAGGTTCCTCTGTTGAGTGATGCACTTTCTTTAGTAATGTTGATGAAATATGTTTCAATGAAAGCCATGATGATGATATACAAAACCAGACCTGAGCTGCTTGTAAAAGCTTATGGAAGTGTGTTAGTATAGATGTGTTTTTATTGCTTACTGTATTTTGTTAGAATATTTTTAATATGAAGAAAGTAAAATACGATACCAATCCATATATTACCAATCCATACCATACCGATCGATAAGATTCCGATCCATACAAAACCAATCCATACATTACCGATCGATAAGATTCTGATCCATACGATACCAATCCATACATTACCGATCGATAAAATACCACTTGATAAGATTCATACGATACCAATCCATATGATACAGATCCATAAGATACAGATCCATACAGTACTGATCCATAAGATACCAATAGATACGATACAAATCCATACATACAGGTCCATAATGATATCGATCCAAAAGATACCAATCCATACGATACCGACCTGTTCATAAGATACCGATCAATATGATAGCGATCTATCGAATACTGATCCATAAGATACTAATCTACAAGATATTATATATCTTGTATTATATACCATTATATACCTATCCATTGGATACCGATCCATTCAATACCGATCCATACGATACCATACACCCTAACAACCGCCTTGCAATAAGCTTAAGCTGTGCAATCACTCTGTACACCTAGTTGTATACTGCAATCATTTCGTGAACTTCATACAGCATGTCTTATCCTAAAACCTTTACTTTATAAATAATTTCAACTCACCAGTTAATCTTCATGAGAACAGTGCTAATTTCAGTTAGCGCCAAGCTAAAAGTCTTGTACTCTTTTTCTGTGCCTGTGCTGCATCTCAAATCCCTTTGCAGTGTTCTACATAGACATTCAAATTCTGGCTCATGTGCTCAAACCGAGAACAATATTGGCTCATGCACTCAAGCAGAGCATAATATGTCTAGCAAATTGCCATCTGGGATTCATCCACGTGTATACAATTCCATACTGGACAAATAATGCACTGTTTGGGTGGAAAAGCCGGAATGTCATTACATAGCGCACTACATAGGAAGGAGGGGGTGTTTTGAGAGTCAGCCTGGCTTTAGTGCTAGAGTCAGAACTAAATCATGGACATTTGGGCATGTAGGACAATCACATCTCTGGTCTATTGTATTGCAGTTCTACAGTAAAGCACATAGTGAGTACTACAATTCAAGCCTTTGATATTCGTGTTGGTGTCGTTTAGCATGTTTGCTATCTTTTAGCTGGTCAATTGGCCAAGTTCTAGATAAGAAAACAAGTTGTCAGAACTGGGTGGTTCTTTTATCTGTATATTTTTTGGTCAGTCAAAGGGTATTCCTCATGACTTGGTGGAGGAATACAGATTTCTGTTGTGAGGTGGTCATAGATGCACATATATCAAGTACACCATGTGGCCAAAAGTATGTGGACACCTCCTAATTACTGAATGCAGGTGTCTCAACCACGATCATAGACAGTCTCCATAGACAAACACTGGCAGCAGAATGGGTTATGCTGAAGAGGTCAGTGACTTTAAGTCAGTTATTGGAATTTCTGTCCTGCTAGATCTGCCCCGGTCAACTGTAAGTGCTGTTATTGTGAAATGCAAGAGCCCAGGCGAACACACTCACAGGACGGAGCCACTGAGCATCATCTAGGTTGTTGCGTCATTCTAAACTACCTCTGGAAGCGACCCCAGCACTAGAACTTCATGTAAGGACCTTCAGGAAATGGGTTTCCATGGCTGAGCAGCTGCACACAAGCCTAAGATCCCTATGTACAGTGCCAAGTGTCGTCTGGAGGGGTGTAAAGCTCTCTGGACTCGGTGGAAACATGTTCTCTGGACTGATGAACCACGCTTCACTGTCTGGCAGACTGATGGAGGAATCTGGGTTTGGTGGTTGTATCCAGGAGTACGCTACCTACGAGAATACATAGTGGAGGTGGGATAATGGGGTCTGGGGGGAGGGTTCCAGGGTTTTGACCGTGTCCCTGTGCACAAAGCCAGCTCAAGGTTTCGGCAGTCTGGTGTGGAGGAACTCCAGCGGCCTGCACGGAGCTCTGACCTCAAACCCACTAAACACCTCTGGGATGAACTGGACTATGGATTGTGAGCCAGGCCTTCTCGTCCAACATCAGTACCTGAGCTCACCAATGCTCCCTCATATGGGTGTGATGGTCTGGTGTCCACATACTTTTGGCCACATGGTGTATTTTGCAATGGCTTTAAATACACTATATTGCCAAAAGTATTCGATCGCCTGCCTTCGCACTCATATGAACTTGAGTGACATCCCATTCTTAATCCATCGGGTTTAATATGATGGTCAGACACTGATGTTGGAGGAGAAGGCCTGGCTCGCTCTAATTCATCCCAGCAGCTGAGGTCAGGACTCTGTGCTGGCCAGTCCAGTTCTTCCACACCAAACTCGCTCATCCATGTCTTTATGGACCTTGCTTTGTGCACTGGTGCGCAGTCATGTTGGAACAGGAAGGGGCCATCCCCAAACTGTTCCCACAAAGTTGGGAGCATGAAGTTGTCCAGAGTCTCTTGGTCTGCTGAAGCATTAAGAGTTCCTTTCACTGGAACTAAGGGGCCGAGCCCAACTCCTGAACATCAACCGCACACCATAATCCCCCCCTCCACCAAACTTTACAATCGGCACAATGCAGTCAGACAAGTACCGTTCTCCTGGCAACCACCATACCCAGACTTGTCCATCGGCTCGCCAGCGTGATTGGTCACTCCAGAGAACACGTCTCCACTGCTCCACTGCTGAATTCAATGATTTGGATGGGTGAATTGAGTGAATACTTTTGGCAGTATAGTGTATGTCTCCAAACTTTCACTGCACTGACATTTCCACACTAACCTACAGGAATCTTCCAAGAGTCCCGCGTTCAAATCCGATCTGAGCTCCGTCTGCAGAACGTTCCGGAGGAGACGGAGGCAGGTGCGGCACGCGAAGGTACTCTGAATAAATACATTTTGATTAGGAACAAACAGGCTGGAATAAACATTGCTCTCCGCTGGCTCCCATTATGAAAATGAGATATGGGCTTAATGTTGGAGAGGGAGAGAGAGAGAGAGAAAGAGAGAGGTGGAGAACGAGGGAATAAATGGAGCTGAAGAGTTGTCAGGGAGAAATATTCCTCCTGACAATCATACGCTGTTGATTAAGAGCGAGAGAGAACGAGGGGAGAGAGAAAGGGAAAGAGGGAGAAGGATAAAGTAATTTCATACCAATCACAATTCATTAGCTAATGAGCGCTGACGACACTTGGCCCGCTCTGCCTGCCGGAACAGCGCTGCAAGGCCGGCCTGATGAGTTGTAATCATATTGTTATTTACCTCTTTTAAGATAATGAAGCTCGGAAACACAATTAAGGGCCGACCCAGGTTAAGGCTGGGTAATTTTAATGTTATTTCCTGCGGTTGAATAATTTACGCATGCATAATTGGTATTTATTTGCCTGCCATTGGAGAGCGCGCATAAAAGCCCGTTAATTATGTTTCCAGCCAGCCTTGGCTGTTGTTTCAGGTTCCATTAATTGAAAATGTAATAATTAATTTACAGTACACTATTTTGGATGAGTTAATTGACATACAGGGAGCGCGAGTGNATAAAAGCCCGTTAATTATGTTTCCAGCCAGCCTTGGCTGTTGTTTCAGGTTCCATTAATTGAAAATGTAATAATTAATTTACAGTACACTATTTTGGATGGGTTAATTGACATACAGGGAGCGCGAGTGGTAACAAATATGAGTAATTAAAACAAGGAAACAACAGCAGCCATCAGCAGCAGGAGCCTAACGACGAATTCAGCGTGAGCGCTCGCCTGGTTTCTGGCTGGATGGTTGGATTTCCCCGGTTTGATTACCTCTGAAATACACTATCCTGCCAAAAGTATTCCCTCACCCATCCAAATCATGGAATTCAGGTGTTCCAATCACTTCCAGGGCCACAGGTGTATAAAACCAAGCACCTAGGGATGCAGACTGCTTCTACATTAGTGAAGGAATGGGTCGCTCTCAGGAGCTCAGTGAATTCCGGCGTGAAAGGATGCCACCTGTGCAACAAGTCCAGTTGTGAAATTTCCTCCCTACTAAATATTCCACAGTCAACTGTCAGTGGGATTATAACAGTGGAAGGGATTGGGAATGACAGCAGCTCGGTAACGAAGTGGTAGGACAAGTAAAATGATAGGATGCTGAGGCACATAGTGCACAGAGGTCACCAACTTTCTGCAGAGTCCATCACTACAGACCTCCGAACTTCCCGTGGCCTTCAGATCAGCTCAAGAACAGTGTGTAGAGCTTCATGGAATGGGTTTCCATGGCCGAGCAGCTGCATCCAAGCCTTACATCACCAAGCGCAATGCAAAGCGTCGATTGCAGTGGTGTAAAGCGCCGCCACTGGACTCTAGAGCAGTGGTGACGTGTTCTCTGGAGTGACCAATCACGCTTCTCCATCTGGCAGTCTGATGGATGAGCATATGCGTGTGAAGGCAGACGAGCGAATACTTTTGGTAATATAGAGTATAAAGAAATACCTGTGGACGAGTGGAGCAGGTGAAGCAGAGGCTCGTGGATCGTCTTGCTGCTCTACAACTGAGTGAAACCTGGTAAAGCTTCAGATCGCATTCAGTCAGTGACACATCTAGAACAGAAGGTCTGCATATTTCTACCATTACATCCTAATTATGGACGAAGAGCTACTTTTGGTTGTTCTCATAGTCTGAGAACCTAAACCTGGATTATTCACATCTAAACCTGGATTAATCACAGCCTGTGATCCAGGTTTAGATAATCAGACTATGATTAATCAAGGGTTAGATACCCCAACTGGGATTAATCTAGGTTCTCAGACTGTGATTAATCCAAGTTTAGACATTCTGTCTGTGATTAATCCGGATTTAGATATTCAGACTGTGAATAATCCAGGTGTAGATATTCAGGTTGTGATTAATCCAGGTTTAGATAAGAAGACTGTGATTAATCCAGGTCTAGATATTCAAACTGTGGTTAATCCAGGTCTAGATATTCAGGCTGTAATTAATCCAGGTTTAAATGCTCAGACTGTGATTAATCTCAGTTTAGATGTTCAGACTATTCAGGCTGTGTTTAATCCAGGTTTAGATATTCAGACTGTTCAGACTGTGATTAATCCAGGTTTAGATACTCAGACTGTGATTAATCCAGGTTTAGATACTCAGACTGTGATTAATCCAGGTTTAGATACTCAGACTGTGATTAATCCAGGTTTAGATATTCAGACTGTGATTAATCCTGGTCTAGATATTCAGACTGTGTTTAATCCAGGTTTAGATATTCAGACTGTGATTAATCCAGGTCTAGTTATTCAGGCTGTAATTAATCCTGGTCTAGATATTTAGACTGTGTTTAATCCAGGTTTAGATATTCAGACTGTGATTAATCCAGGTCTAGATATTCAGGCTGTAATTAATCCAGGTTTCGATACTCTGGCTGTGATTAATCCAGGTTTAGATATTTAGGCTGTGATTAATCCAGGTTTCGATACTCTGGCTGTGATTAATCCAGGTTTAGATACTCTGGCTGTGATTAATCCAGGTTTCGATACTCAGACTGTGATTAATCCAGGTTTATTTCCATCCACATATTCATCACATGTACCGATGTCTCTAGACACCTCTTTCCAAACCAAGGGCATTAATAGGGACTTCACTGCAACATTGCCATGCGGGTTTGATTGCATTCATCCAGAACAGCATTGGTGAGGTCAGGTACTGATGTTGGCCGGTCAGGTCTGGATCACTCCAACTTGGCTGGAGCTCTATCGCTTTAGAGAACGCAGTTCCACTGCTCCACAGCCCAGTTCTGGGGGGCTGTATTCCCCTCTAGCCCACGCTTGGCCATAGGCATGGTAAAACTAGGCTCATATCCAGCTGATGCATTCTATTGGTCAGTGCTTCTCTATAGAGACCTCACATGTACCTCAACAGCAAGAAGGGCAGCCAGGTACGCTTGGTGCCTCAGACTTTCTAAAGCTGGTGCAGTTTTTCTTTAGCGCTTCCAGCTTCGTCTGCTTTAGCTGATTCATAATACTGAGATGAGCATGTGGGCAAATGTTCCGCATATTCCTGTGCTTATATTTGAAAGTATTACGTTATAAGCAATGAAGTAAACCGGACTGACTATGACCCAAAGAGCCTTACAAAAGAGAGATGGACTTTACGGGTCTTAAAGTATCAAAAGGGCTGCAGGTTTCTTCTCCGAGCGTTCGTGATCTGCATTAGCGCCATTAGCCGAATGTGGCCTCCTTGTACCCTCCTTTGGCCCTTTTGCCATTCAACAAGCCTTTTTAATGGTCCGATTTACAGCGAGTCATTTGTCTGAATGGTGGAGTCATCTTCTGTGAGCCATTTGCTTCAGTGTTCGCTCTGAAAAGCAGAAGCTTAATTAAAAAAAGCTGTTTTTTTTTTTTTTGCTCTTCAAAAGCGAGACCTTGACCAGAGTAGACTGCTCCCCATAAACTGATTGGAAAGTTCACATGCGGAGGGAGTACAGTCAAACGCAGTTTTCCTTTGCTAAAGAAAGAGGCTGTGCGGTTCACCCAGAGAAAGAAAGCTTTTCCCCTGTGGGGGATATGTTATAGAAAGGATGTTTTTGTGTGAGGCTCATTGGGTGGTCCTCATTTAACGCCTGCCAAAAGTTTGTTCGGCTTTCTACATGTGGATGGTGTGATTCTACAAGTGAGCGTGTTTCTGATTGAAACGTGCCTGATAACAACAATATCCATGACTGTTGTTGAGCCCCCAAATTCTATTATGACCCAGTCTAGGGTTGGGCCATAACAGAATGGGAAATGGGAAAAGTTGTGGATATTTGTCAGAAACAAAAGAACTCGGGACGGCGTGAGCAGAGCTAAATGACAGGCTGGTTTACTTAACAAAGGAGCGGTTGAGCCAAACAGCAAAGCACCACAGTGCGTGAAAAAGGGACAGGCGAAAAGCAGAGACAGGGGCAGGCTGAGGTCAAGACCCGGAAAAGCAGTCAACGGGGCAGACAGGTTAGAGGGGCTAGGCGAGAGGAAGGCCAGAGAAACGGAAGCGAAGATCAAAGCCAGAGAGATACAATGAAACAAGTCAAAAAGGGAAAAGCCAAAAGGGGTAGTCGGGGACAAAGAGGGTCGAAACCAGAGAATCAAACACAGAGACAGAACGCTCAGAACTGCAGAGTAACACGGCAAAACCTCTATAAGCTAGCGTCAGGGAGGGGTTAATATGTGTTGAGTAATTAGGTCAGCTGACACTAAAACTCAGGTGACCTAGAGCAGGTCTGGCTGGCGAGCTGTGAACATGTAGGAGTGACGTCATTGAGCGAAGCCCTCTGGGAAGTAAAGTCTGGGAGGGCGGAGGAGCCGGGAAGACCAGGGAGCGTGATAATGTTGTTATGGTTACAAATGGGAGGGATGAAGTGGGATAAGTTTTTTTTTTTTTTTTTTAAAGAGAAACAAACGGAAGCAAGGCTGGGATCAATAAGTGACAACATATATTAAATACCATGTACAAATGAAATTTATTCAGGAAGGCCAATGCCGAAAACACCAAACAAAATTCCCAACTAGCTATTTTAACCAACACTAACTTAACTACAAATACAAGAGAAAGAAAAGACAGTGTACTAACCTAACTCCCTGACTAACCACAAAACCCACACCCAGCCAAAATGGCGACCAACCCTACCACTGGTGATACTATGTGCACACGTGTATTTACAGATATACCAAAATATACACAGAGTCGGAGTCACAGCTAAAGAGTCGATACACAGGATATCACAAACAGAACTACCAGTAACACAGTAAGCGCACAAGTGAACACGGAGCTGGTGAAGGCCGTGCAAACCGCTGCCTAAACGTCCCTCAAGGCGTGACGTGGAGCACCCGAATCATGACGAGGACAGATGCATATGGACTGGAACACGGAGCGACCTTCGAGTGAAACATGGACTGCAATGACCCAACTTGGCACTGCGGTGCCTAAAGAGAAAGCGAGAGAGAGAGAGAGAGAGAGAGCATGCGTGCACACGAAACACAGCATGTGTCTACAGCGGAGCATAACAGTGTAACACCTCCACTAACACCAATAACAGCTGTGATTGGATTGGGCATGTACTGGACAAGTTTCTGGATGGAGGCCACATCAATGTTCAGACACTCTTACATCAAAGAATTTGGTGGATGCCTTCCCTGGCACAATTCCGAGGAGAATTCCCTGTAGACTGGGATTTTAGCCACCGCTGGTAGACCCGTATGACTGTACGCTTCCATACACCTGTAGATTCAGCTACTTCCTTCATACTATGGTCTTTGGCACGCCCAAATACAGTCACTCCTTTTAGCCAATCATTAACATCTGCTCTGGAGCCATTTTCCACACATGGAACGAGACATTCACTGCACTGTAGCACCTCTTCCCAGTCTATGGATCCCGTCACTCACACCCCGCAAGTGTTTATAGCCCCATCATCCTCATGCAGCAGCGCCATCTGCAGGAGCCTGAAGTTACTACCACCTTAAACACACTAGGTGACAATTTTTTTTTGCCTGGTGAGCTTCACAATGTGGAGAGAGCAGCCTAATGTCCCCACAGCATCCAGAGCACATTTGCTCCCCACAGTGATCTAAATACACACCCAGGCACACACTTTCTCTCCGCACTTGCTGTTCTCTTTAAGAGCTGTCAGTGACCACCCCTCCTATAATTTCCACATTCCAGCTCTATTATAATGTTCTCCGTTCTGTGTTAATTATTCAGTATGAGTGTCCTCAGACTGCCAGCTGGAGCGCTAAAAGCCTTTCTCCACAGGAATCAGCTCTTAAACATAGTCTGCGTATGTGAGTGTATCGGCGTGTGCGCGTGTGTGTGTTTGTGTGTGTGTTGAGCTCTTAGTTCATGGTGAGTGAATCCCCCTACTCGGCACTGATGAGGAGAGTTCAGTACATAGAACTGACCTACCGTGAACCTCCAACACTGTTGTTCCTCCTTCAAGTTCAAATCCTGCAATTCCAAAAGAGGTACGGTAAAACAGGAAGATTCCCAAATCCAAAACTGTTCCCGAACAGACTAATTGATATTTACATACAGCCACAACAGAGCTACAGCAACAACATGTGGAGAAATCCAGCGTTCCAGGCTGTGAAGGGAATGGTGGCACTTTCTATTCCCTTCCCAAGGAACAGTCAACGGTACATGGTTGAAGTTGCTTCCTGTTCACCATCTTATTAATCCAATGTTTCATTCCACCTTAAATGCTGCAGCTTTTACAGGAGACAGAATGTAACTAGGGGGACCATTTAAGGTGGAACAGAAACAAGCAGCTCCCTCATCTTTAACAGGATCCCGGACACCTTTAATCCTGCAGTCTGCACATTTCACTCCGGACAGTTTCTCAAACCTCCAATATGGAGCAGCTCCGCTCAGTGTTTGACCCTGAAGACACTGAAGAGAGGAGCAGCTCCACCTGTATTAGCATCACAACCCCAACAGCAGGCTAGCAGCTATGCTGTGTGATTGTATCCGTGTTTGCTGGTTGAAGAGTTTCATAGTGAGGAACAACTTTAATCTACTGTGTGTTGACGTCCAGATGGAAAGACAGTAGCTAGTATAGGTAACGTTAGCTACTAGCATTAGCTCCAAGTAACTATTTACTTATTTACACAGAGGCTCATTTTGTTTAGTCTATGGCTGGTTTGGAAACATGTTGTGTCTGTGTGATCAGCACAGTGACTAATTTATACGCCGAGTGGTTTTTGTCTTTGCTTGTGGATGGAGTCATTTTTAGACACAAAGTTGTTGAGGATGAAGTTTCTTTTGAAAGTTGGAAAAGTGTGTGTGTGTGTGTGCGTGTCTGTGTGATGGTGTGTGTCTGTGTGTGCATGTCTGTGTATGTGTGTGTGTGTGTGTGTGTGTATGTGTTCCCATATACCATAATTACCAGTATGTGTTTGTGTGTGTGTGTGTGTGTGTGTGTGT
>JAVGWN010001989.1:0-11615 GCA_034552555.1 Semaprochilodus insignis | reverse complement strand
ATGAAACTGTGTGTAGACTAACTGCGCCAATAGGTGTAGTGTAACCACGAAACTGTGTGTAGACTAACTGCGCCAATAGGTGTAGTGTAACCACGAAACTGTGTGTAGAGTAAGCGTGCCAACAGGCATAGAGTAACCATGAAACTGTGTGTAGAGTAAGCGTGCCAACAGGCGTAGAGTAACCATGAAAATGTGTGTAGAGTAAGCGTGCCAACAGGCGTAGAGTAACCATGACACTGTGTGTAGAGTAAACGTGCCAACAGGTGTAGAGTAACTATGAAACTGTGTGTAGAGTAAGCGTGCCAACAGGCGTAGAGTAACCATGAAACTGTGTAGAGTAAGCGTGCCAACAGGTGTACAGTAACCATGAAACTGTGTGTAGAGTAAGCGTGCCAACAGGTGTAGAGTAACTGTGTGTAGAGTAACTATGCTGAGCAGTGTAGATTAACCATGACTCTGTGTGTAAATTAACTGTGCCTATAGGTGTAGTGTAACCACGAAAGCGTGGGGGGTGGAAAGGATCATGTGAAACCATCCCAGATGAAAAATATGCCTATGTACGCATGTATTTAGAATGGTGCTGTAACTACCACTGATTTTACAACTGATTAATTTGGTTTGAATTTTTGGCCAAAGCACCGTGATCTCTACCATTTCCTCTTCCCATCATGTTTTCCTGGTACTCTGCTTTCATGGCTCAATAACTACGCTAGCTATGCTGTTGTCCGACCAGTCAGAACACCCAAGTGTATCGCATGAGCATGGTAGAGAACTAGACAGGCCCGTAAGTAACACAGTGATCATATTTAATACTGACTTTAATGATGATTTATTATCAGCCTTCTCGACTCAAAACTCAAAACTCAAAACATATCTAGGTTCATTTGTGATAAGCAACTACACCAAAGTCTATTTTCCTGGCTGGCTTTATAGAAACATCACTAACTCTGAGAACACAGCAGGTGAAGGAATCTACAGAGCCACAGAAAACCAAGCTCAACTCTTGGTATCCACGTAACTCTGTCCATCCTTCCACTGTGAGAAGACAACTCAACACTATGGGTCTAAAAAGGATGTACAGCCAGCACGAAGTTATGACTGCTGGTGCTCTCGGATCAACTAACTGACCACTCCAGTGCCCAGACCACAACATATTACTCTGTGCCCATCCAGGACTTTGGCTTGTTTACGTGAAACCACAGAATCTACAAGCCCTGTGACTCTCTAAGAACGAACTGTGAGTGTTGCAACCGTTTAGCACTTGTTTCCTGTATGTTTGCTGTCCTTTGACTGATGACCGAGAGAGTGATCCGGACCCAGCCGGATGAGACTCGGAGCATTTCTGTCTCACACAAAAACAGGGGCTGCTGAGTCATTTGAAACAACACAATTCTCCAACTCAAACACACACACTCTCTTTCTTCCTCACCGTCACTCTGCATCGCTCTCATACGCACAAAGACACAAAGACGGACAATGGGGCGCTTGTGTATGAGGTAAGAATCACGAGGACTCGGACGAGCCATCAGGAAAACAACTCGCACTCTCTCCCACACAAACAGACACTTTTTACAGTGACTGTGCATATGGATGGTGTAAAATGGGACCACCCATCCCGTCAGACTGACTCGCTTCTCACCGCACTGTCACACCTTGTCCTGACAGCAAGCAACTTTGAGTGAGCGACAGTGACGATGAAAAATACAAAACACATTCTAATCAAATATTGTTGGATGTGTCACGTGGGGTTTAATGGACGTCCCATTTCGGATGCTGATGCATCACATCGGATCACACTGATTTCCACCTTCACATAAAAGTTATGGATGGATTGATGCACTTATCTGCCCTTCTAATATAGATACCCACTGCTGGGTGTTTCCGCTGACCAACGACGGTGCCCAGCAGTCGGAGGTAGTGGACACACAAGCCCGGCTGGCGCACTGCTATGCTAAAGGCTAAACCAAGCCTAAAGGTTGTCATCACACCAATAGGCCAGCAGCATGTCTCTGTAACATAACACCAATGAACCAACATTGACTCTAACATTAACTCAGTAACAACCTGGACTGACATTAACTCAGACTGTAAGTGACTACACAGCAGCAAACGAGGGAGGACTGAAAGAAGCCTGACTCAGGTAACTCAGGTAAGCCATTCAAGTAACTACAAGGGCTACCGTACCGTGGGTATGTTGTTAATTGGCTTATTTGGGTTATACCAATGAAACCCACTGCCCTTGCTTTGCCACGAAATATTGGCATTAGGGATTCTGTGGTAGAATATGGTTTGTTATTGGTGCAACACCAAAACATAAATTCTGCAGTCAAGTCAGTTGCCTTTTGTCAAATCCCTAGTGGCTTTTCCACCCACCAACTTTTTGTGAATTCTTTTGTGATCAATATTTACATTTATGGCATTTAGCTGACGTTCTTATCCAGAGCGAATTACAAGGGTATTCCTATTACAGGTAGGCCAATGTAATGTTGGGAGTCTTGCCCAAGGATTCTTATTGGTGTTGCACATAGTAACCCAGACCGGGAATCAAACCCCCATCTCCCAGATGGTGTGGTAGCTCCCTGGTGGGTAGTGGTGTTATCCACTTGAGCCAGACCAACCAATGTGTGGAACACAAGCACGTGGAACACAAGAACTACGTTCACAGGGCCCAAGATATACCCGTAGGGTTCTTCACAATAGGTATAGCACAGATTCAGTAGATACAGATATCAATGGTAGGATATTAATAATGACACTATTGATCAGTGGTACACTCATATTCGGAGAGAACACACGTGTCACTGTAAAACAGGGTAATACTACTACTACTACTAATAATAATAATAATACTTAATAATTAGATAAATGAGAGTTTCAAACTCATACTGATTAACAAGTGTCACTAAGCTCTCATTAATTTCAAGTTCCTTCTCAATGTGAGACCACAGAGCTTCTGGCTGTCCTGCACTGTGGAAGCTTGGCCTGCATCCTGCTGACTCATCCAATGACCCAGCTATTTAATTAGGAGGATGGGTTCCCCTTTTGGGTCTTGGTTCCTCTCGAGGTTTCTTTCCTTGCCTCTGTCGCCCCTGGCTTGGGGGCTCAGACACCAGATTCTTTGTAAAGCTGCTTTGTGACGACATCTGTTGTAAAAGGCGCATATAAATAAATGTTGACTTGACATAATTCTAGTTTTGGCCCACTCCAGAAGAGTACTACAAGTGCCCCGAAAATAGGCGAGCCAAAGAATATGAGCAGGAATGGAGGGTTCAAACCATTATCTCAATATTGTCTTTTGACTGCTCTGAGGCCGGCCAGCTTTTTAGAATTTCAAAAATGCACCCAATGAAAAAAAGCCTGAAATTGAAAGTGAAATAACATCCTGATCTCACCAAAAACAGTGCACAAGGTGGAAGGGTAAAATGCCGCTAAAGCTGAAATGCAAAAAAAGGATGATGGAAAAGGGGTTTTCAAACAAATGATCATGTTTCATGTCACATAATTCCATTCCACTTGATCTGGTTGCTTGGCATGCAGTGTACACCCAACAGTACAGCTGCCGTTAGGTTTGCCTACCACCTTATACTCCTTAGTACTGGTCAGCTTGTAATAATAACCCAGTGGCGGATCTCTTATCAGTGACCACAGGTGCGGTGATACAGATGATGTGATCATGGCGTATAGCTTGATGAGCATTGCTTTCGACATCCTGAAATGTCGAATCCAAAGTTCGTCTGAAAATGGCTCTGCACAGTGTGCTCCCAGAAGCGTCTGCTGTGGGAAATTCCAATAAGTAGCCAGTATCAGCTTCGTCAAGGTGGACGTCGTTGGGGTGGCAGATAGATTTTGGCCCCCATTAGGTGGGACATTGTTCACCCCCTGCCCGGTTGTATCTAAGCTCCACAGCCATAAAGAAGATGGCAAATGTCTGCAAAAAGCAAAAACCTAACCTCTCCATCTTGCTCATTATGTTGCAGCCCTTAATCATGGTATACAACTTTGTCTGCGCTTTCCTAATTGAAAGACAAAATGAACAAACAAAACACTTCCCCAAGAAAAGGAGTGTGATGAGAGAGGCACTGAACCGTTTGTTGTGCCTACCCCCCTACATTCATGACCCCTCACCTCTGCCCCTGAGTAGCGCTCTGTGCGGTTCACAAGGTCGTCCAGGTGCACGCTGGGATGGACAGGCATGTTGCGGAACTGCAGGGTGAAAATTTCCTTCCTGGTGGCAGCGTCCGGGAGAGGAACATACACAATCCGGTCCAAGCGGCCTGGCCGCATCAGAGCCTGCGAGAGAGAGACACAGACAGACAGACAGACAGACAGACAGACAGACAGACAGACATTATTTATATACTTCATTGTGTAACATGTATGGTAATAAAGCCGTTGGACTAATCAACCTTGCGGTAGCACAATTTAAACCCATTGACAAATTTTATCCGGAACCATCTTAACATCTTCCATTAGGCACGGGTAGACCACGTGCAGGTCTAGTGCCCACCTGGTTCATATGTATAACAATTGCTCAGCTTACAGAGCTACTGGGTTGGTTGGCTAGCTTGATCACTAACTAGCTCAGCCCTCACAACACCTTGTAGCACCAATTTTGCATAATCGCGCCTTGTTGATGTTTGGAGGCTCTCCTACGCCATTTGTAGTAGTTTTTAAGGCATAACAATGACACATATATGAGCGCTGTCCAAAGAAAAACATGTATCTATAACATGAAAAGGTCTGGCCCATTGACTTGCATAAAAATTCAATGAGGTTTTTGCCCTCTCCTGTAAAGTTGCCATTTTGAAGATACTAGTTTTTTTAGAGACGGACAGAGACGAAATTTAAAAAAAAAATCGCCATATTGAATAAAGTGAATTCTAAATTAATTTTATGAGGTTAGGAGAATCTAGAACACAGTAATATAAAAAATAAAAAATTCCCAACCATATCATTGCGGTTAGAGATGTAATAAATATTTGCTGTAAAACCCAAAACTAATCATCAACTGATTAACTGATAATGTGATATGATTTGTACTGATTATGTAATAACTTATTACATTATTAAGAAGAACAGAAGGTACCACTGTTAGCTATCTGGTTTAGTTCCGGTCTAATTTGACCGATATCATCATAAATCTCATTTCTTTCATCTGGTATTCATAAGAAAACATTATTTTATCCAGGCAAGTTACAGGTTAAGCAAAATTGCTCTTACAAGAAGCCTTAAAAGTCGAGGCTCTTTCTGAAAGAAGAATGAACTCCTCTAAGGTTTCCTTTGTTCCAGTTGAGTAATTTAAAATTGCACTTAATTTGGCAGATGTTCCATAATATAATAACCCAATAATTTAAAACAACAGCCTAACTAATAGTGTAATAATATCAAAAATGTAATAGCTTATTATATATTATTAACCATATCACCATACATAGGGTAACCATATAGTCAGCATCACACAAAAGCATTGTAGCAAAGTTAACTTCACAGGAGAGGGCAAAAATGTTCCTTCCATTTAGTGTAAGTGAATGTAAATACATTTTATTTGGAGCTGTTCAGGAGCATTTTATATTGATCAAAGTTCTATTGGTCATTTTTTTAGAAAACTAAAAACAAACAGACAAATAAATAAATAAATAATTAAAAATAAATAAATAATTAAAAAATAAATATAAAATAAAATAAAGATATTTTTTGGAAAGCAACAATATGGCTAACCTGAAAATTTAACAATACCTACATGTAATAAGGCAAAAAGATTATTTATTTATATTTATTACTAAGTATTAAGAGAGTTTTATTTCTTAGTACATATTATTAAGAATTATTATATTGTGATTGTATTGATGTGATGTATTGAATTATTGGATTACTACATTCTAAGTTACTACATAATTGTTTTCTTTTGAAAATGCAATTTGGAATTTTTATTCCATTTGTGTGGTTATTACATGACTGGTAAATTATTACAATACTGGGCTCTACGGGGAAATTAAGACAATTTGAGCTTCAAGGTTTATTACTAAATATTTGCAACCCAGTTTGATTCCATTGTTTCAGCTTTGTTGTATTCAGTATGTTTAGCTGTGCTAACAGTTCAGGTAGAATGAATGCAGAAGTCCTAGTTTACAAAGTAAAGGACACCACTAAAGAGGACAAGAGACTAGAAAATAACTCAAAGATATTTTACTAATTATTAATTATTTGTCAAAACACAAACATCTTTTCTGTCCTCTCTCTGATATCGACATTATGGATTTCCCTGACACACACAAGGTCAGAAGTCACTCTGCATCAACCAGACAGTGAAAACAACTCCAGGAAGCAAAAAGGAAGTCGTTGTTGCTCCCTCTCAGCAAGAGGTCACTCCCTCCCTCCCCCCATCGCTTGGTCTGTGACAGCCCCCAATCCCCTTTCATGTCCTGCAGAAGAGTCTAAGCCTGTCTGGGGGGAGGACTGCTCCTTGTTGCTTTGAACATCTGCCACCAGTTCATCCTGTGTTCCAGTGCATGTACTAAAGAACAGGCTGGACTAGTAATCATAACATGTTTATAATAGCAGTGTTTTTAGGAAAACCAGGCTTTTTGGAATTGCTCTGACCAAACAGATTGGAAAACATCGGAAAACCTATACTGCGGTGTAGATATGCGCATCTGCGTGGAACACCACGGAACCAACTAAATATTCCTCACTTTATAAAGTTACAGTGGAACAGTGAACAAGCACTCTTCCAGCACCATCCGCAACATTAGGGATGAGCTGGCATGGAGTTAGAACAAAGGCTGTCCACTTACATAAGGAAGGAGGAAAGTGGAAAAAACTGGAGTTCCAAAAATGAACGAAAGATAAAAATGAATTAAAGGGAACAACACTCCTACCAGCCCCCTGCAAGACCTGGTAGGCCACCAAAACTGTCCCCATCAGGTAGACAGCACTTTCATCAGAGAAGAGAAGATCAAGCTTGACTCTCACTTCAGATCTGAGAACATCCACAGGTGCTTCTGTCCATCCTTCCACTGTGAGAAGACTCCTCAATACATATCTGAAATGATGTAGGTCTGAAAGGATATGTGCAACTCCTGGAGGACCGGCATCCAGTACAGTTGACCAACCCTCCTGGTCTGAAGCACTCCTGAGCTAACTACGCTTCATAATGTTAAATCAAATGCACTGATGATGGAACTGTAAACATAATTCATGTTCAGTATGCTGGCTGTGTCCAGGAGACATCTTGAACCACACTTTGTTCTCCAAATTAGCTAAGAAAAAAAAACCCCAGAAATTCTTGTTGCTATTTTAGGATATTTATGTTTATTTGGATATATTTTAATACTGTACAGTGTGTTTATATAGTTCATTCGACAGAATTAGTTCACACTGTCAGGGCAAAAAATGTCAATAAAAACCCATATGATTTAAAAATAAGTAATAAGACCTTAAATATTTACACAGATTCTCTTATTATCTATTTAAACCAGAGGCATGTACCTAATGAAGCAGGAGCTGAAACTGCATCCCTGTTCCTCATGACCACATGGTGAGCAGTTAGATCCCAGTGCTTCGGAAGTTGGAAAATCAGTGTGTGATATTAAGACCTGTCGCTACGGAAAAACTGATTTTCTGCCATTTAGTAAACATTTTCATGTTTTAATGAAAAATATTATTATTATTTATTAACTATTATCTGTAAAACTGTTCAAAGCTGTGTTTGCTAGATATGTACTAGCTAGCGTTATTGGATCACTGCCAGTCGCCCGTATAGGGTCACCCGAAGGCAACAAGATTTTAGTTATGTCCGCTACAAATCCATCCAGAGTTTTTGAACTCTGTATATACTAATATCCTTGCCAAATTTCCTTCGGGATCAATAATATATCTATCTATCTATCTATCTATCTATCTATCTATCTATCTATCATATTTAATATCTCAAAACTATTGTTGAACTTCTGACACAGTTTGAAAAAGCCTGTTGCCCCTTTACACAGAGTACAAATCCTAAACTCACTTGGAGAAAAAGTCCCACTGACTCATATTAAAGGTAAATTATGTTTTCTTCCTTCTTCTGTAAAGTTACATTCTGGAGATACGAGGTTTCGACCTGACAGCAGCGATATATACACCTGTGTGTATGTGACCCCAAGCAAGTTGTCACATGGCACAGACATGCCTAGAAGTCACTCATACCCTACACATGTATACACTGAAGATGCATGCGCGCGCACACACACACACACACACACACACACACACACACACCCCTACACTTTCTTCTGTCAACAAACTCAGAATGTGGGGGGTTCATGTTGTGAAAGCGCTCGTCAACACTTGTCCAACATGCCAAGGAAACTCCACACACACACACACACACACCGGATCCTGTGGAATAAGAAAAGTGTGTGTGTGTGTGTGTGTGTGTGTGTGTGTGTGTGTGAGTGTTGCGTGTTGTGAAGTGATGAATGTCCTGCTTTTACAGAGGAAAAAAAATAAAACATCTCCGCAGCCTCAGGCCTTTCAGATGAGTTTAACAGCTCTCAGCAGCATCTGTGTGTGTGTGTGTGTGTGTGTGTGTGTGTGTATGCAGATGGGATAGTAACTAAAAGTTCGGAGGTGTGTGTGTCAGCGATGATGTGTGCGTATGTGTGTGTGTGTGTGTGTGTGTGTGCGCTCGTTTGGAGGGTCACTGGGTTTATGTTGGCATTTGTTTCAAACACAGAGAAACACAGGAAGAGAACCTGGCGCATGCACACACACACACGCAAGCACACACACACACACACACGCACACGCGCGCACACACACACACACACACACACACACACTGAGAGACACACACATACACCCACATAAAGACAGAAACATACACACACAGATCAAGAAAGCTAATCTCTGCAAAGTCTTTTCACAGACAAGTGACCGGTTTTAGCTGACGATTAATTGTCCAGCAAGCTCTAAATCAAGGATGTGAGACTTCTGAAATCTGATGGTTGAGCCACGTTCAAAGCCGCTGTAAAACACTTAACATCTGTCTGCCTCGCCAATTTCATGACCAGGTAAGTCAAAATATATCACGTGATCTATACATCTGGGGGGACAGCCAACAACAAAACAAAGTACCTGACATAAACTTGGGTAGCAATTTTAATTAGCTTCATTTTCAGATCAGCAGCCAGCCAGGTAGACCAACAAAACCGATTTTGATTATAATCATTTTCTAAAGGTTTAAACTGCTGAGGCCAAACTGACCCCAATGACCCCAAAATGAAAGATGTTAGTAAGTTTATAGAGTGCAGGGGGGCTAAGCTCATCTACGACAGACTGATGCACAGTGCAAATGTATTTTGTGGCCTGATGAGTCCACCTTTCAGATCATGTATGAAAATAATGAACACCCAAGAATGTTCTCTGGGCCAAAGACATAAAGAACTGTCCAGAGTGTTACCAGTGTAAAGTTCAATAGTCAGGGAATCTATAAAGGGGCCCAGCTGCCAGAATTGATCACTACATAATTTCATCACTACATCCCATTAACATCTCTTGTTTCCAATATTATGTTTGGTTGTTGTTCAAAATAACCCAATCATGGAATTCTTAACCCTTTATCTTCCTGCTCAACCTTTTGGTAGAGCACCTTTTGAGCCATTATATCTAAATAAGGGAGGTGTTTGAACTTAACTCAACCTGATTGTGCCATCTCTACCAATCGGCAGAGAGATGTTAGGCTGAAAATATACTAGAGGGCGATGAGTCTTCCAATAGATATACCTGTACTGTTCTCATCCATAGAAGAAGCAAGCAACAAGCAAATCACTCCACACATGTGGATTGTTTTTGGTGGAAGTTTTGAAGGTAAGCTTATTGTATCTGCATGTTATAGTTTCAGATAGTTTAAAGAACAGAATTATGTAACTTTATACAACAAAATGAGTCTAAAAAGTGTTACTAAAGGTCTAATTGTTTCCTTATGCTAAAGGTGTCTATGCTAAGCTAATGTAATCCAATTGACCATGTGCTTTATTATTATTACCCCAAACAAACAAACAAAATTCTCTTTATTTTTTCTCGTTTACGGGTTAAAGAGATTACCAGCGTTACTTCGATGGGATTTCCAGGACTGTGGAGATGCGTGACAAGTTGGGGTTGCATAATCCCTATCCAGATATAATCCAGAATCTTAAAACGTGTGAAATGACCAGGTGTAGAGTCTACAAGTCCCCACAAACAACAACACACGTCATATACCGACACACGCAAACTCTGTGTTAAAAACAGAGGCAGGATGCGGCTGAGCGTGTGCATGACATCAGCCAAACAGATCGGAACCCATTAAAACAATCCATCTGCTCTAAAGGGAAACAAACAGCACACGTATTCCAAACATCTCTGTTTCTCTCTCAGCCTGTCCCCAGTCCATCCCCACAAAACCGCCTCTCTCGCAATGAGGTTGCAGGTAAAGTTCCGACTGATGACTCTTCCATGCAAATCATGTTTTTGCAAGCAACGCCTGTCTGATCAAACAGGCAGTTTTCTGGTTTTCCAGATCTAGCTGTGACTTCCAGAGTTTCCCAAGTGCCTTTTCTTAAGGACATTTCAAATAGTGGAAACTGCAAGCTGGTAGAACCGAGCTCTCTTTTTATAGCGTCCCTCTGTTTTATTAGCTTCATTTTCAGATCGGCAGCCAGCTGCTCAGGGGACCCCATGGTAGATCAGGGTTAGCACAAGATTTGAAGAGTCAGGGAATTTGTTACTCTCTGGTATTGTCATCAGCTGACCATTCCCAAAGCCAGTTCCTGAAATGTCGAACCCAGTCCCAACAAGGCCTAGCAAGTTAATTAACTTCTGAAACTTGACAGCTGTACAAACTTTTGCACATGCAACAATTAGTTTAGTTTTATAAGTTAATCATATATATGAAGTAAATGTGCATCAACGCTCATGCAGGACAGAAAAAAAAAAACAGGGACTCCTAGCAGCCACCTGCAAGACCTGGTAGAGCACCAAAACCAATTTTGATTATAATCAATTTCTGGAGGTTTAAACTGCTGAGGTCAAACTGACCGCTAGGGACGAAAGATGTTAGCAAGTTTACAGATAGCAGGAGGGCTAAGCTCATCTGAGACATAGTGCAAATGTATTTTGATGCATAGTGTAAATGTATTTTGTGGTCTGACGAGTCCATCTTTCAGGTCGTGTATGGAAATAGCGAACGTGCATAAGTGTTCTCTGGACCAAAGACAGAAAGAACTATCCAGATTGTTAGTTCTTAAATAGCTTCATTTTTTAGTTTATCTATTTATTTATTTTTTAAGTTAATCAAATATGTGCATTAACATTCATTCACAAAAAACAGAAAAAAAAAACATTTGTCATTTGGCCAGGGTGCCCAAACTACACACACACACACACACACACACAGCTGTTTTGCTTTGTTTTAAGAGTGCGCTCAAGGTGATCTACAAGTCCAGCTGGTAGAGCCTGTAAACCTCACCACCTGTGTGAGTGTGTGTAAGCATGTGCCAGTGTTGGTACAGCCTATAAAATTCACTACGGATTTGAAAAACACAATTCATATATATATATATATATATATATATATATATATATATATATATATA
>JAVGWN010001988.1:0-10095 GCA_034552555.1 Semaprochilodus insignis | reverse complement strand
GGGGGGGGGGGGGGGGGGGGTCAGGGGGGCCATAGAGCCCCTCAGTGCAGGGAAATCTTAGTGCTTCAGGAGACCAAGACATTCTGGACAACTGCACGCTTCCGACTTTGTGGGAACAGTCTGGGGAAGAACCTGGGTGAGTTTGGTGTGGAGGAACTTGACTGGTCCTGATCTCAACCACATCCAACACCTCTGTTGGGATGAACTAGAACGGAGATTGTGAGCCAGGCCCTCTAGCCCAACATCAGTGTCTGACCTCACAAACCTGCTCTTCTGGATGATTGGGAGGGCAAAAATTCCCCTAGACACACTGTGGAATCTTGTAGAAATAGCTCCAAAGGAGGATCAATTCCGTATTAATGCCTATGGATTTACAATGGGGTGTCATAAAAGCTCCTATAGGTGTAATCTGCAGGTGTCCCAATACTTTTGCCCATATAGTGTATTTACAACTTCTCCTCCAGTGGTTAAAGCTGAGAGTATCAAAACACAATCACATTTTATAATATATATATATTTTATATATTACGTGTATTCATGGTTCTCCTCATACAGCACCATGAAAGAAAAAATGGCATCTGCTGTGAGATTACACTCTTTAGGCCTTGTGTTTCTAAGAGTACACGTGTGGAACTGGAACCGGATTAAAGTTGTGCATCCACAGAATCAAACTCTTGGTCAAAAGGTTCAATGACCTCAGGGTTCATCACTCTGCCCATGAAAAGAAGAGACCCTGCAGTAGAAACAAACATAAATCACAATATTAATACGAACAGATTAAATACAAAACTCTCTATAGTGTTCATACGACCCACATGGTCATTCTGACAGACTGTAATACACTACAGGAAGTGTAGGGGGCGATACGACCCACACGGTCATTCTGACAGACTGTAATACACTACAGGAAGTGTAGGGGGCAATACGACCCACACGGTCATTCTGACAGACACTACACTACTATCTCTCTGTCTCTCTATCTATCAGTCTACGAGTCTTTATCGATCTATCTATCTATAAATCTGATCTCTCTCTCTCTGTCTCTCTCTATCTATCAGTCTATCTCTCTCCATCTATCTATCTATCTATTTCAGACTTCTGATCAGTTGGAACAGAGATGAAGGAGCCAGTAGTGCTGCCCTGTAAACACAGTATCAGAAACGATTAATTCACTGTTTGTTAGCTGCTGTTAATGAAACGTGCAGTCAGTGTACCATATACAGCGTATGTTTATAGAAACTCACTGTATTGTGATCTGATGTATCACACTAATGATATATATTGTCATATTGCCCAGAATGGAGTCACCAGTAAATGTGACTGTGCAATATGGCTGTATTTTTATCATCATTGTAAGATATTATACCACAAATGTGCTTTCCAGACCATGTGATACGGTTTATTTTATTAATCTGGATTTAGTCCAGTGCAGTTTGAAACGATAATTTCATATGCATTTCTATGAGTTTCATTTTGTCTATTCCAGCTCCGAACTATGGAGAATAATGTTGTGTGTCGTGATGAAGCCTTACAGTACCATGATATAATACTGAGGTCATGTGACCCACCCATACTGATGGGCCTTAAGCACACTGTTAATTCCCATATAACTAAATATTTAGTATTATTAATTATTATAACTGTCCTTTCTTATGCAACCATAAAGTGACCAGAAAGGCTGATCAGCTATTGATACTTGAAACTGCCTGAGCTCAAATAAACAAACCTCACTCCTCGTCTAAAGATCATATACCGCACCTCAGAAGCTGGAGCTGCTGTTCTTGTTTTTCTAAGACGTACTTGATAGAGATACATGTTCTGCTTTCTGTTCTTCCTCTTGCGTTGGAAACGGCGCCACGTCAGGTTCAGTTTGTTGAGACGTGAACATGTAATGGTGAAAGAAGAGTAAGTTATCTTTAATAATTGAGATCAGATGATTGTGTAATAATTGTGATTGTGACACTACGACGTCACCAGTAAGATCGGTTGGCATGTTGATGTATATACAAACATTTATGTGTGTGTATGCATATATATAAATATATATGTGTGTGTGTGTGTATATATATATATATATATACACACACACACACACACACACACACACATATATGTATACAAACATACACATATAGGGTGGTGGTAGGTGGGGGCTAGAGGTTACACACTGCTCCTTTAATAACTTAAAACATTTATGTCCAAAAACATTTATGCCTTAATTTTGCTAGAGCCGCTTAATAGATAGAGTAAGTAGCTAGAACATTTGAGAGGCGTACTAAGCGTGAGTCTTGCCACCAAACGCACAAAAACATGTAGAACCGAACATAGAACAGAACATCTAGGTTCTCGTAAGGGTGGGCGGGGTCAGATGGTTTCAGTCTGCTGCCTCACTGCTCGAGGTTACACACTGCTCCTTTAATAACATGCCTAAAAACATTGCACGGCGATGAACTCACAGCCAGCGTGGAGCGAGGTGCTCTCTGTGAATGCAGCAAACGTGTCGCCGGATTTGGGCCACGTCTCAGTCAAAAGTAGGCAGCGTTGCTGTACCTGTTCCACACATGGACCAGATAGATCTGTTTTGGGACAAGTGGGCCAAATGCATGGTGGAAATACGTGGGCCTCCTTTGCCGGTGGTGACAGTGGACCAGCAGTGCCATATCTTTGCCAGATCTGGCCCACACCCACTTGCTATCTGGGATTTAGCCAATTCATGGAATAGTGAAAAAAAAGTGGCAAAATAAATAAAACACAGTGGAAAACCGTGTTCGGAATGTTTAATTCCGGTGCATCCCTCCCTATAACCGGAGGTTATTTTTGTGGCTTGTTTTCCAGAAGGTATAAGGCACCGGAATCTTTACTGACAGTCGGGAAGAATGACTGACATGCTGCGTTCGGAACGGGACTAAAGTTATTAGTTACCCCTCCTCCCCATGGAAAACTAATCCCGTCTAAAACTAATCCCAGGGTTTAATAGTCTCCAAGATAAAGTAAAGGGAAATTGAAACTGTGGCAGTTAAATCCACATTTTTACATGAACAAGATTAATATTTTCTTGCCCCATAATGAGACGACGCGAGCTGCTGACCTCCCGGGATATTTATGGAGGTATTTGTGAATATCCTGTAGTGTAATAACGGATGCAAATGAAAAGGGCCGCTGAGGAATAGCCCGGAGACTCGGCCATGCATCACCAGGACAGATTGGACCGGAGCTCTTCGAACTGCTGAGCGCGTTTACGGTGTCCGGGGCTGTGTGCCAGCAGGCCCCCTCGTTCCTCATTTATAATTAATGTGGGTTATGAAATACGGAGGGGACGTAAAATGAGATTTAATGGCCTGCAATAAGCCACTTAATTTAAACAATGCGGTAAAGTATTTTCCGTCCGCGTGAAATGGCCTGACGCGCTCGCGCTCGCGTCGTTTCGCGGTGTAATAACGTCTCCCTCCTTTTTTTGGCGCCAGAGCTCATCAGTTTCCCGCCTCCAGGCCTTGTGCGTTAGCCTCCTTGCCTTTATGGCGGTGTTTGTTTAAATTTCAGAGTTGTTTCGGATTAAAAGCCCTGTTGTGTTGGAGTGAAAGCTGGAGCGAGGGCCTCCTGAGCCTGCAGGGTGTTGGCTGTTTGGGCCGAGCGTCATCAGACAGGAACGTTGCAGGAATCAGGTGTTGGCCTACCTCCGTGACCAGGAAGTGCAGACGTTGAGTCAAGGTTTTTGCAACTTAGCAACCTGACAACACTCTTAAACACACAGCTTACAGTTTATGAGCTCCAGCTAGCTTGCGTCTGCACTTATTGGCCATTTTATCAGAAACACCCACTGCTTAGGTATACAGGACTGCCACAGGACCACCGCTCACACTGTACGGTGTCACAACAGACCATGCAGGTAGGGCTGCACTGATACAGCAGTACCAACGGTGAGAGTTATTTAACCTAGATACAGGAACCTCTTTTTCTATGTCTGGTTCTAGTTCGGTTCCTGTCTGCTCATGAGACCACTGGAGCTGTTTATACGCTCAACATCAAAAGAATAGCTGCAGAAATAGCCGCACCCTGCAGGAATCAACCCACAGGAATGAAACTTGGTGTGGAGGTTTGACATTGTGAGACATGTGATGTAAGCAAGGACGGGCCTTATCTCTGTACCTGACTGACCCAACAGCCACGATCACAGACATCCAGCGAGCAGTGATGTCCTCCATGAGTCATCCTGTTACTGCAGCACCATTGGCAGACGGCTGCACCACGCAGGACTACATGCACACAGACCGTTACCACGACTGTCCTTAACACCACGTCACCGTCACCAAAGACTGCAATGGTGTTGTACCAGACTGTCATGGAGTGACTCAGAATGGCGTTGGGTCATCTTCAGTGATGAGTCCCGCTTTTGTCTTGGTGGAGACGACCAACGAATCCGTGTGTGGAGGCACCGTGGTCAGCACTAAGTTGAATGGTTTGTTGTCACGCGTCACACGTCCAGAAGGCCTGGTGTCCCTCCACCTCCACCCCTACCGCACCATCTGCAGGAACTGTGTGAGGATATTCAAGCTGCATGGGATGGATTATCACAGGACACCATTAGGAGCCTCTACAACTCCATGCGAGACGTCTGGCATGTTGGGTTAGCAAACACGGCGGCCCGACGCCATACTGAGAGACAGACTTCTGTATGTGTAGCTCAATAAATATTGATCATATCAGTCTAAATTGATCATCAGTTATTGATCCTGGTGACCTTTATCTTCCTTCCCAACAGACCTGCAATCCCACACCTCCTTCTGCGTGCAGATATTCTGTAGATGATGAGTATATTAACCACAGTTCATAGTTTAATTGTTTTCCTGGTCATTTAGTGGCACTTGATAGCATCTAATTTGGCTGATTTACTGCCTTACTTGCCAGTTAGCTTGCGTTATGGGAAGCAGCTTCCCTGATCAGCACATTCAGGAACTTTGGCTTGAAATGCGTTCATGCGACACTCTCCATAGACCGTATGGTACAACAGCAGCACAAACCAAAACCAAAGAGCACTTTCAGAACTTGGTTGGTGTCTTTGGGTCATTGGTAAACTGTGTCAGGTGAATATCTGGTCACTCTGCTTTGGAGAGTTCCTCTCAGTCTTCCTTCATAAAGCTGGTAGAGTGACCCCACTGAATGGTCCGAGGTTCCTGGCTGGAGACTCCAGGTCAGCAAACTACTCATGAGGTATTGTACTTGTAGAAGTAAAAATATTTAACATTAAATATTCTGTGATGTTGCCTGGAATTTCAGTCCTGCCCTACAGTAATAGTAGAGGGGTGGTGCGTGGGTGGTGTCTGGGGTTGCATGGGGAGGGTACGCATTATGCTAATAAGCCCACCGGACCAAAAAAACAAGTCCCCTGTGTCTGAAACGTACCTACCAGTGTGTAGCACCTCCACAAGCACCAATAACAGCTGTGACTGGATTGGGCATGTACTGGACAAGTTTCTGGATGTAGCCACATCAGTGTTCAGACACTCTTACATCAAAGGATTGCTCAGTTGGTCCAGATTTGGTGGATGCCTTCCCTGGCACAATTCCGAGGAGAATTCCCTGTAGACTGGGATTTTAGCCACTGCTGGTAGACCCGTATGACCGTACGCTTCCATACACCTGCAGATTCAGCTACTTCCTTCACACTATGGTCTTTGGCACGCCCAAATGCAGTCACTCCTCTTAGCCAATCATTAACATCTGCTCTGGAGCCATTTTCCACACATGGAACGAGACATTCCCTGCACTGTAGCACCTCTTCCCAATCTATGGATCCCGTCACTCACACCCCGCAGGGATTTGTAGTCCCATCATCCTCGTGCAGGAGCCTGAAGGTACTACCACCTTAAACATGCAAGGGGAGCTCATTATAAACCGCAGTAGTAAATGTGGTATAAAATCCGGAGGTGCTTTTGGACCCTACTGTACCCTGATACATACCAAAGCCGTCAGACACTTAGATTATACGATTTTTATGATGTGGGAGGAGCCGCCAAGCAGCGAGTGTGACAGCGTGAGTGGTGACGTCAAAGGACTCTGTGTGAATGCCATCCAGATAAGAAGGCTTCAGACCCAGGGAAAAGGTCTGCACGGAACTTTTTGGATTCCGGCTGCAGATCATGACTCATTTTCCCATCGTGTGGAAATGGCATGACTAAGATGTAGAGATAAGTTTTAATGGAATGCTGAAGTCCTTGTAGGTGGAGAACGCAGGTTACTCCAGTGTAGCGGATTGCAAGGTCCATCTGTTGACACTGTCAGATGTCTGTTTATGGTTGCCATATCATTGCAGTTTAGACTTTGATACTCAGGGTAGTGGTGCAATATGCTTGATACTATAATTATCCTATAACACAGTAACTTTAAAGGGCCCATATAATGGAAAACTGACTTTCTTCTTGCAGTTTTTTGAAATGAGAGTTGGTAAACAAACATAGCCAGTCCATACAGCCGTAAAAACAGCTTGTTTGGGAGTGGGCTCCTTTTGGGATGTCCCAAATACCAACCCATGTTCATATAGTCACCTAATCAGCCCAAGCCAGAGGTCCTTAGTCCTAAAGACGCAGTAGCGAAAACATCCTCCTTAATTCTGAGAGGTGAAGAAAGGTTGGAAAATGGTCATGTAGAAACGAGCTGGGGTGCGTTTCCTAACTGTGTTAGCAAGTTACATAGTTGGAATGATACAGCTGCGACACGAGTGTTTCCCAAAACCACGGCTGGAACTATGGAGGAACTGCATTGGCAACTTACATAGTCTGAACCATTGTTAAGTGACACAGGTGTTTCCCGAAACCGTAGTTCCGACAAACTTTCGCAAAAACACTGTGGCTAAGTCGTGTAGTTGGAACTACAGCTGTAGACCTGTGGTTAGAACCTTAGTTCCTGGTGATGACCAGCGGTCAGTGATTTAGTGCTGTTAGTGCTGCACCATTGGCAGACGGCTGCACCACGCAGGACTACATGCACACAGACCGTTACCACGACTGTCCTTAACACCACGTCACCGTCACCAAAGACTGCAATGGTGTCGTGCCAGACTGTCATGGAGTGACTCAGAATGGCGGTGGGTCATCTTCAGTGACGAGTCCCGCTTTAGTCTTGGTGGAGACGACCAACGAATCCGTGTGTGGAGGCACCGTGGTCAGCACCAAGATGAACGGTTTGTTGTCACACGTCACACATGTCAGGTGTGAGCTACGAGGTGAGCTAACAGCTCCCCAGCAGAGTGGACTCTCAGTGTGTAAAACTTACAAACGTGGAGCAAACAAAGACTGCCAGGAGGAAAACTGGCGAGCTCAAGAGAGCGAAACAAAGCAATTTCCTCAAACGAAAAAAGGAGCCTCACAATGAAACCCTCCTAACGCCCGACTCCAAAATATTTTTGTTTTGTTTTGTTTCTCGGTACTTCACCTTCTACCGATTAGTCATGAGAGAAATGTGCACGTGACAATGTGAACTCAAGACTGAGCAACCATGCTTAAGTAGCGTGAGCTGCAGGTGTTGGCGTTTGCCACTTGATTGCTCATTGGTTGTCCTTTCAACTCCCCCGAGTGACCGGAGGTGGATCGGCAGGAACCCGAGACCGTACAGTAGACTTGACTTACAAACAGGAACGACAACACGGAGCGAGCCAGAGAGTCAGCTGTATGAGCTCCAACATGGTGAAGTATACGGTTTATTCATTCAAAAATGGTGTCGGATCCATATCGGGTATAGACAGATATGCTAAGTTTATGTATCGGTGCTGGTATCGGAACTGGAAAAGCTGGATCGGTGCACCCGTAACTATGGTGGTTCAAACCAACATGGTTCAAACTACTGTGGTACTACTAAGGTATGACAGTTTCGGGAAACAGTCGTACTTCAGATGTTAGTTTAACGATGTGCCACACCACGTTAGTCACGCTAGTCTCCGTCGTTGTATGGGAAATGCACCCCTGACTGCTTTTGGTACATTAATTCATGTAATAATTAAATAATATATGTAATTATTGGAATCTTATTTAGCTGGTACTGAAGAAACAGGGTCACTGTTTGAGTCCTCTGTAGACAGAACCCTGGGTCAGCCCATTTAAAGGGACAGTCTGCGTTGTGATTCCTGCATAATTAAGTATTTGTGATGTATGCAGAGTGATTCAGGGTGGAGGATGGTCCAGACGTTCCTTATAGTGGTGGTGATGGGAACCAGGGTTCTCCACGTCTACAACACACATATCGACACTTCATTAACTATCTAAGCCGCTAGTGAACCTACACGTGTCTTCTGAGTGTTATATGGAATGTTGATGATGAAAATCTGGAAAACCTGGAAATAATAAATTTCTTTGGGGGACTATTTGACCTCACAGCGCCCTGCAGCATGTATCCCTCCACCATGAATGGAGTTTAAGGCTGAAATCTCCTCCACACTATCATAAACAACGTCTCAGACATCAGGCAGCGTATTCAGAACCACCTCATGTAGGAACTTTCTGTGAGGGAGCTTTTAGAGGGGGACGTCTGGTTACCTTCACCACCACTGGGAACAGCTCTGACTCACAGTACACGGTACTTAACACCAGAATAGTTCTGCTAAGCCACATGTACAGTTTTGTATGAGAGTAATATGCAGTCGAGGCTATGAGGTAAACAGATGTACACATTCCCTTATATGCAGTTTGAGGTAGATAAGAGATGCATTGCGATACATCCTGCGCGGCTGTATGTGACTCAGACCTCCTGGAGGCCTTCAGACCAGCACGCTCGCTCCATACACTGGGAGTTATAAGCAAGATACCGTCGGTCATCAAGATAAGTGGACGTGTTGACGTGTTTGGCTCATACCACTTCGGTGAGGGGTAAAGTCATCTTGACTCAGGAGAAGAAGAGGGGAATAATGTTGATTTAGGCCCGATCCCATTTCTTATTTTTGCCCCTCCCCCTTGTTTTCGAGTCCAACCCTCCCCCTTGAAACTGAGTTAGAAGTAGTGGTCGGAATCTTCCCCCTATGAAATGGGACGACCCTTCAAGAACTGGATACAACAAAAAACCCACTTCATTATGGCATTATATTCATCATGACTTCATTAACAGGCTGCTAGCCGTGCTCTGTAGGCGACCCTGCCGGTCTGCAGTGACAGCAGAGGAGGGTGGAGTTCAGCTCCTCACTGCTTCAACACATTTAGGGCATCATATGACCTCAAAGAGGCGGATGACCATTATTTATTATCACCACCAAGAATTCTTCAGTGATATGAAGCTGAACTGAGCTCTTTAATCTCCAGCTGCATGATCCAATTTCCCCGTTCCACCTTAAATGGTGCAGAAACCGCAGGTACCCGAACGTAACTGCTGCACAATTTAAGGTGGAACGGGAGATTTCACTAGGTGGCACCGAGACATCAGCGTATTACTAACCATTTTTGCGAGTGTTATGAAGAAAATGACTATAAAACACTGTTACCATGGTGATCTTACAGTACAGCGGCTTTTAACAGAGACAGTACTCATATTTATGGGTCTCTCTGGTCGCTTGTGCAGCCATCTTACTGATGATCCGCAGGGCATTCTGGGAAATTTCTCATAACACTCCATTTGGGCTGTGCACTCCATTTGGAGAGGGCCATGTAGCCCTAACACTCCACCCTACCCCTCCATCTCAACACCAATCGGGACAACCCTACACCTAGACGGAGGGCTAGGGCTAAGTGTTAGGGGCGAGGGCTGAAATGGATGTGGCCTTAGTCTCACTAATCCTGATGTCTTTGTACGGTTTTTGTTTACAGGGTTACTGCATTGCCAGCAAGAGCTATTCTCATCATAAAGCAGCTTTGTGACGGTGTTTTGGGTGTGTTTATATTCAGCACTCGGCTTCCTGCTCCTTCAAAGGGTCTAGCTTGATGTGGAGAGCAGCTTTTGACCGGCCTCTTTTCCAGACTGTTGTTAAAAGCTCACACTGGGACTCTTTTGGTCCAGAGTCGCTTTAAACACCTAAAAATGCTCATTACAAGGGAATAAAATGGCTTGGAGCTGAAATTAGGTCTGGCGTTGTGGTCCAAACCCGAATATAGCCTGAGTGTTATAACACAGATAAGATAA
>JAVGWN010001987.1:0-11619 GCA_034552555.1 Semaprochilodus insignis | reverse complement strand
TCTTCCGTCTATCTGATAATACCTGTGGCGTGTCAGGGAAGGTGTACATTGTAATGTTATGTTATTATCAACACGTGTGGCTTTTGGGATTTGACACATATGCTTGATGTTGCTGGTGGCGTGTTGTACCTGGAGATCTGCCCTGTTGTTTGTGTTTGTTTACGTGAGAAAGAGAGAGAGAGAGAGAGAGAGAGAGAGAGAGAGAGTCAGTGTGGAGTGTGATCTTGTCAGTGCTATAATGACTTCCACAAGTCTTGAAGAGAACTGAGGAAGAGAATCTTCTAGATAGACCTCTTTCATGTGTGACATACGCTATGCATCACTGTACACTATCTACACTATCTGCTTCTATCAGATCAATCCTAAAGTTAAAATTTCATTTTTCATCTCAGCATGAAGGCACTCGCACGTCCTGCGTTCACACACTCACGCACGGCTTAATGACAGGCAGAGTAGCAGCCGGAACTCTGACTAGTTTTATCAGTGCAAGAAGAGCAGTTGCTGTGCAGAACAGGAAAATCAGCTGTAGCTCGCTGTAGTTTGCAGAGAGGTAACGTATACATTGTTGTGGAAACATTTGTGACATCTAAGCATCATCACCTTGGTTGAGGGTTAACAGGCTACTTGAGGGTTCACTAGCACCTGTTCACTAGCATGGTGTGAGTAGTACAGTCTAGACAGGGGTGTTATTAGCACTCATGTTGCTGAACGAGAGGAAACCCACACCAGAAGGATCTCACCAATGCACATATGTTTGCTGTTACATATTTCACATACTGTGTATGAAATAAAAGTAAATATAGGTTCGTTCACCTTAAGCTATATTGCTCACTTCTGATTTTCAGATTTCAGATCTGATCTCTCCAACTTCACTATTCACATTTGTGTAGGTAAAGTGACTCAAATCTGTCATTAATGTGAATGAACCATCATCTTGAAATGACCCTCTTCTGCACATCCTAATCAACAAGGTCAGATAATTGAATCATGTGCATCATGAACAACAAGCAAACTAACCAGAGGAATTTACCTTTACTATATAGATAATTAGCTTGAACAGCTCTCTGCTAATTATTAAGGTGAGAAGGAGATGAAAAGGGTCAGATGCTTAGGCTTTTCCACTATTAACTGGCTTTAACTAAGAGAAATCCGTTCGTAACATGTCCAAACGAACAAGCTTATTCATGGATTCTTGGCATCCATGGAAATGTCCATTTCAGGCCTGGACTACATACAGGACCACCTGGAGGAAGGTGGGTAAAGCAGGATGGGGTTAATGCAAACACTGACTGACAATCACACAGCAAAGCATTAGTGAACAGATCAAACATATTGTTCCAGACTTTGTGGGTAAATAGACCCAATATAGAAATATGTACGTATGCACTCGTGACTGGCGAGTGTCTTTTTCTGCATTTATATAAACACTGTTTCCTTATATAGTAAATTTGTTTTGGCTAGTTTATGAACAGATTCAGTATAGTAAAGGAAACCTCATTTGTGTTCATGGAAGTTTTTATTAAACTTAAACTTGTAACTAAGTTGCAAATAAATCTTAAACCGAAACTTTGCTTGTTTGCAAAAAGTTATTTTACAGTTCTAGCTAATGGAACCTGTTCTCCTTCGGTGTTCTGTCCTTATGATCATTTGAATAGACATTAGAGTCAGACTAATTAATGACCTTCTATTAAAGACTGGTGGACTGAGAGACACTAGAGTCTCTTCACCTACACTGAGCTGATTAAGAGTCTCGTTCCAGAAATGATAATAGGACATTAGAGCCATAATAAATCATGCTACTGTTACTCTCCATACTTAAGTACATTTGAAGGTAAATACTTCAGTGCTTTTACTCCAGTGGAGGTCTAAAGGGAGGACTTTTACTGGAGGAGTATTTTACCTTGGGTCTCTGTACTTTAATTCAACTACATGGCTTGTGTACTTCATCCAAAACTGTATATATACTACTTGAAAGTCTGTTACAAGCTTACAAATAGCATAGCGATAGAAAATGACATTACAAATGGCGACATAGTGGCGCGGTGGGTAGCTCTGTCTCCGCGCAGCAAGCAGGGACTGGGTTTGATTCCCGACTTGGGCATCTGGAGACCTTTCTGTGTTGAGTTTGTCCTCCCTATCTCCTCTGGGTGCTCTGGTTTCCTCCCACAGTCCAAAGACATGCTGTCAGATGAACGTGAGATGGTAAAGTGCCCCTATAGGTGTGAGTGTGAGTGAATGTGTTTGTCTGTGTGTTTGCCCTGCGTTGGACTGGTGACCTGTCCAGCGTGTTTCCTGCATTCTGCCCAATGAATACTGGGATAGGCTCCAGCACCCACCGGGGCCCAGAAGGATAAAGCGGTTTGGAAGACGAGATGAGTGCCATAAAAAATGACTTTGAAAGTGTTACACTAGTTTTGCCAATACCTGCAGATACCCTGATATGTACATATTTAAATTCACCTATTTAGACACTGATTTATGCATCTGCTTATATGTATCTTTTCCAGATTTATGCAGTGCTGTTGTGTTTTCTGCTTCTCACAATCCAAATAATCCCAAACACATTCAGGGATAATAAGGTCTGGACTCTGGGGTGGTCATTCCATTGTTCTGAGAGCACCAGCAGCTTTCTGTTTGATTTGCACATGTTCTCTTTTCCTTTACTCAGTGACAGCTACATCATATCCTTTCAGAGTCATAGTGTTGTCTTCCCCCCGTTGGGGGAACGGTGCTGGTCGTCCAGGTCCTGTCCTGTCGTTGGGAGCCTCATTTTATTACTGTATCTTTATAATCATCTTTTGAATTCTCTGACGTTTTGGTCTCTGACTATTGCGCAGTACTGCGTATGCAATCTGCGTATGTGTGTATCCTCACTCCTCAGAAGTACAGTTATGAATTATTGAGGCAGTTATATAACGGGTGTGTAGAAATATCGGACTGAGTGGGGGTTTATAAACAGCGCTGCTCTCCTCACCACGACTGTGAAAAGCCTAACAGAGGGAGCAACTTTAATTGTTGGTAAATGCTGTACACACATCAGGCTCGCCGTCACTGCTTTATGGTGCCAGACAGATTGGGGTTAGCTACAGATGATTCAGGTTCATTTGCAGAATTCTGAGATGGTGCATGTGATGAGCATTAGAAGCTTTAGTTTTAAGTTGGCATCATGTGAATGTGAGGCCTCTTTCATTCAGACTGTTAGCCAAGAAGCCAGCCATCTCATTTTTCATTGGCTTCTCTGAACCACCAGTCGACGTTGGATAATGGAGCATTTGACAGTGTAATTTAGACTCTCACTGTTTGGGTTTGAGGACTGAAGAGACCTGTTGTCTTTGACGTAGGGACGTTTTAAAACCTGAAATGTCTTCTGACACTGTTTTATCCACACTGAAATTTTAATGGAGTATTTTTACACATTGTAGTTTTACCATGTCAGAATGACAGTACTCTTTTAACATAGCCCCCAGTCCCCCCATTTAAGGCACCACAATGTTTGGGACGTAAGGCTTTACAGGTGTTTGTGATTACTGAAAGGTGTTAGTGCAGGTATAAGAGAGCCTTTATGGTCTAGTCTAGTTCTCCCAGAAAGACTCAAAAGGCTGAAGTGATGGTCGTGATATTTTAATGCTCAATAAGGTGAACAATTCAAAGGATAACAATTCTTAAGGAATCTTTGGCAAGCCTTCGGGTAGGCAATATCCTGGGCCCAGGTCTTGAAGCATTTGGACCCTCAATATGGACAGCAGAGGCAGAGCCTACTCCCCAGACGACAGGATAGGTACCAAACTGGTGGTGGGGTGGGGTGGGGGAGGGAACGTAGAAACGTCAGCACCTATAAGCAGCAGAACGGGAGCGTAAGTTGAATGAGGAATGAGGAATGAATGAACGAGTGACGTAGCTTTGGAGATTTCCTGGCAGAACTGGGTTAGGGCATAGGCATAGGCTGGGTTTTTGGGGTCCTCTGTTACTCTTTGTAACATAAGCACCATAGCTGTGCCACTGAAAGTCAAAGAAACTATCATAAAGGTAAAAAGCAAGAAGATTAGGAGACACTGGCCAAACCTCAGGCTAAACCAAATGAACATTTACAACATTATAAAGAAGAAAGAGAGAACTGGTGCTCTTGGTAGCTGTGAAGGCATTGATAGGCTGAAGATAACCTCTTAATTACAGGTAATGACCAAAGAATTCCTACCACAAGGAAGAAAAATCCCCATATACCTGTCTGACTGATGACGGCTGTGGATGTGTCACTGACTGCTATCTGCAGAGGACAGTTTGAACAGAGATACAGTTGCTACAGTACGAGATGCAAACCACTAGTTAGCCACAAAAAACTGGATGACCAGGTTACAGCTGGATAAAAAGCACTTAAAAGAGCCTGCAGAGTTCTGGAAAAATGTCTTGTGCACAGATGAGATGGATATTAACTTTCATTAGAGCAAGAGGGAACTGGAGGCAAAAAGAAACTGGTTGAAATCAAAAGCATAGCACCTCATACGTAAAGCATGGTGGTGGGAGTGTTATGGCCTGAGGCTGTATGGCTGCCACAGAGACTGGCTCACTCTTCCTCATTGATGATGTAACTGCTGATGGCAGTCGCAAAAATGAATTCTGAGCCATATAGAAACGTATTACCAGGACAATTGTGTCTCTAAAGTGGTTCTAGGACAAGCCTGGCAAAGCGTCACCAGAGAAGACACCTGGTGATGTCATTGCATGCAAAAGAAACAAAGAACAAAAACGTGACTCATTGTACCAGCATTATGGTGCAAATAGGTGGTGCAGGCAGGGGGTGATGGGGGTCATGTGTTTAAAACATCTTCAGTACTTTAACCACATGTGAATTGTGGAGTGCAGAGGCAAAAAAATAAAATACTCATCATCAGAGGAATAGCTGCACACAGAAGGAGGTGTGGGATTGCAGTGCTGTTGGGAAGGAAGATAAAGGTCACCAGGAACAATAAATGATGATACATTTAGACTGATATGATCAAAATTTATTGAGCTACACATACAGAAGTAGTGTCTCTCAGTATGGCGTCGGGCCGTCCTGTTTGCTAACACAACATGCCAGACATCTCGGTATGGAGTTGTAGAGGTTCCTAATAGTGTCCTGTGATAATCCATCCCACACAGCTTGAATATTCTCACACAGTTCCTGACAGCAAACCGTTCGTCTTGGTGCTGACCACAGTGCCTCCACACACAGATTCGTTGGTTGTGTCCACCAAGACAAAAGCAGGACTCCTCACTGAAGATGACCCGCTGCCATTCTGCGTCACTCCATGAGTGGCGCGTCTTTGGTGACGTTGACGTGGTGTTAAGGGCAGTCGATGTAACAGTCTGCGTGCATGTAGTCCTGTGTCGTGCAGCCATCTGCCAGTGGTGCTGACACTAACAGGATGACTCATGGAGGGCATCACTGCTGGCTGAATGTCTGCAATCATAGCTGTTGGGTCAGTCAGGTACAGCGATAAGGCCAGTCCTTGCTTACGTCACATGTGAAAGTTACATTATTTGCATGTCTAACAATGTCAAACCTACCCACCAAGTTTTATTCCTGTCGGCTGATTGCATCTGGGCCCAACTATTTGTGCAACTGCTTATTTTGACAATGAATGTATCTGCCTTTGTTCCTCCAACATTATGGAGGGTGTTGCATATATGGTAGATGCCTAACGTACTAACGTACGAACCTCTAAAAATATAAATATATTTTTTAATCTGACCCATGACAGAAAAGTCCTCCTAATTAAAAACTACTCAGACACACTTTTTCTACATCTTTAATGTGTTTTCGGACAGCTTGGCCTTTAACACGATCACAGCACGTTGAAGTTCTGGACGTTTAGCTAAACCATCTGAAGCGTGCTCCTTTTCACTGAACCCAGAATATCCTGCTGAAGCCCCCCACTGAGGCAGTCTGTGCTCCCTTCGCTCAGAAGAGGGTCAGTGGGTCCGGGAGCCATGGGAACCCTCTCCCTGCTGGCACTCTAGCCGGCCTTCAAGAACTGTGAGCAAGCCAACGCGAGGCAATGTCCCAGCAACCCCGCTCGGCATGAGCAGCACTGGCAAAGGAGAGCAATTAAAGCCCCGTGCCTCCACATTTAAGATGAAGCCCGCTCTAATCAGCCATCCTGGACCCGTTTCCACCGGAGCTAATTCCCACAAAGGAGTGAATGACAGCTTTTGTTATCTCATTCATACCTTCAGAATGAGTTCTCTGCGACGCTCTGCGAGCACCTCCTCCCTGCCAAGGCCACTGGTGGCTGGAAAGTCATTAGAAGCTGCCAGCCAGAAGTAATGCCCTTCTGCTTTATCGACGAGCGTCCCACAGTCGTCAGGACATGCTACTCCAGCGTGAACGGTGTACAGACAAAAAGAGCTCCTTTTTAGCGATGCCACAGAAGAACCGCTTTTTCACTATTGTTGATGCCATTAAAGCTCCTTGGATGAAATACTGATGTTGTAGAAATGGGCAGCATGCAGATGAGCCTCTAGCCAATCTCTGACTGCTTTATAGTGTGCTGTAATTAGAATTAGAATTTAGATCCAGTTGCTAGTTGTGTTTGCACACAGAAGAATTTGCCTACCGCATTTAACCTATCCGTGAAGTGAAACACCCACACACACACACACACACACACTAGGGTGCAGTGAAAACACTTGCCCGGAGCGGTAGGCCACGGCAATCGGGGAGCAGCTGGGGGTTAGGTGCCTTACTCAAAGGCACTTCAGTCGTGTCCTGTTGGTTCAAAGAATAGAACCAGCGACCCTCCAGTCACAAGGCTGGTTTCCTTAAGCTTCAGTCCACGACTGCCCCATTATATTAAACCTAAACTGCAAAAACAGACAGTTTTTAAATCATTGATTCTGTGATATCACAAAAACCGGTTATCTACATGCCCTGCCTGGCCAAAAAGAAGTCGCCACTTGGATTTAAATATGTAAATATTGAAGAGCCTGCAGGGATTCATGTGTTTCAGCTGTCAATAATCTCTTAACCCTAGCTGGTGCATTGAGCGGCTTCTCATTTCTTAAACCACCATGTGGGTAGACGCATCCCGTGGTCATGGGGAAAGATGTTAGTGTGCTTCAGAAGGGTCAAAGTATTGTCCTGCATAAAACAAAGAAGACAACTGAGTAGAGGCTGCAAGGACTGAAACTGGGTTCAGAACTGTCCAGCACATCATTAAAACAGTGGACAGTGGAGAACTTCTCGAAAGAAATGTTGCCAGAAAAACATCTTGAACGGCCGCTATCGGAGAGCACTTAAACTCCTGGTGTGGTCGAGTGGTACAGAATGGACAGTAGAACTCACAGCTGTGTTTAATAGTGAAAGTAAGAGCGTTTCCACATGACCAGAACTCACAGCGTTGAGACTAAACAGCTGTGTGAACATAAGAAAGCCACTTGTTAAGCTTGGGAAGCTAAACGAAAAACCATTTTTCAGTTTGTTAGGGAGCATAAAGATGGAACTCTGGATCAATAAGGTCATGTGGTCTGATGAATCCAGGCTGACCCTCTTCTAGGGTGATGGGCGCATCAGGGTAAGAAGGGAAGCGCATGAAATGATGCATCATGCAAGTTGTGTATCATGCTTCATAGAAAAAGTATACTTGGCTGAAAGACTCCTTATTACTTCGGTGGGTGGGACTAAATTGCTGCAGACTGAAAAGAGAGGTAAGTGCAAGCGCTTTGGTTTTTGTGGCATCACGACAATAATTTAAAAATAGGCTTTTATAGCTCCATGTTTACATACAACATCAAACTTTTATTCAGGGAAAAAATGATTATTTGAGTCATTAAATTCACCTTGTAAATGGATTATTTCCATCCATTTGGGAATAGTTTATGTGGGTACATTTTTTTCTTTGCAAAAGCATAAAATATCACACACAATATGACATATTCCCACATATTGTTCAGCTTCAATGATCGAGTATTCACTGCTGGTTTAATGCGGCTTGGTATGGTATGAGCAGCAAAGACTTACTTGCCTCTCCGCTAATTATTATCGATTACGGCGCGCAGTGTTGCCCGCCTTGATGCGATTGTGTTCGCTCATAATTAATTTTATCTCGTCTGTTTGGCTGCTGATCTTGGATTAGTTTTTGTGTGGTGATTTATGGATGTGGAAATGCTAATGGGAAGAAGAATAAGCAGAAAACAGGAACAGGCCAACATCCAAGTGGAGTAGCAGCCCTAAATCTGTATGATTTCAGTTTATTATGCCTTTCATGTCTTTGCTGTATTGTAAACCTGATTGTTGTTGTATGCAGAAAAGCTCTTGTCCAGCTTCATACATAATAGTATGTCATCCACGGTCAGAAAGCACATGAGCAAGTCTGTGTAAGATTACTTCAAAGGTGTCATAAAATGTGTTTATTAAGTATTTTAAACTGTTCTCTGATGTTCTACATAGAAGGTATGTGACTTTGGTTGGGGTGAAAAACACCCAGATGCAGTTTTACACACCCATTTACACCCTATGATCTGCTCCTACAATGAAACGAGCTGTTTTCCCTTTTTTAGGTGAGCTCATGAATAATCTGATGAGCTCTGCTCTGATTGGCTGGTTTACAGCAAGACGCTGCAATGATCACACAGACGCAACATGTCCAAATAGATTAGATAAAATGAGGCTCAGAGTAAATAAGCATGCTCCTGACACTATTTAGCTAGCTATGCTAATGCTAGTTACTTGGAGCTTATGCTAGTAGCTAACATGACCTATACTGGCTACTCGTTTTCCATCTGGACTTCGACACAAAGTAGATTAAAGCTGTTCCTCGCTATGAAACTCTCAGTTTAAGATGATCTGCTTCAACCAGTAAACACGGATACAATCACACAGCATGGCTGCTACTTACAGGCTGCTGTTGGGGTTGTGATCCTAATAAAGGTGGATCTGCTCCTCTATTCAGTCTCTATTCAGTCTCTTCAGGGTCAGACGCTGAGCGAAGCTGGTCCATATTGTCTAAGAGTTTGGAGAGTTTGGGAAACTGTCCGGAGTGAAATGTGCAGGACAGACTAACAATTTTGAATTAAAGTATTTCAGGATCTTCTTAAAGATGTGGGAGCTGAAATTGACTTCCTATTTCCCCTATATGGGGGGGGGGGCATGTTTTCAACACCTCAACATGGCTTAGGGCTAGTGTGGGGTAACTTTGGCATGCTAATTAAGGGATATAAGCTTCAGTAGCCTTGTAGCTCTGGTGCAAGACCTAGAGAAGTACACGTTGGACACCAAACTCATCTTTGCTGATCAACCACATGTGGTGCAATTGTAGACTGTTCACCAAAACCAGAAAGGTCTGTAATACTGTTTAACTAGCATGATATTCTTGTTCTCCTATGTGAAGCGCTCCGCATAAGGCAACAGGTTGCAATCTCTTTTGCACGTCTAGGGGCCCAGCCTGTCCCAGCCCCTTGTGTGCTAGTGTTTGGCTCCAGTGCACCTGTCTCTCTGGGAACAGAAGGTGTGACAGCACTTCGAACAAACACTTCAAGCGGCTGATGAGTCAGGCACGTGGCAAAGCTCTTGAAAATGAAACAATGAGCCGGAGTGTTAGAAGCAGCGCAAAGTAAATGGCATGCTTGCTGCAGCGAGTGTGTGAGAGACAGGTTATTTCATGCATTGTTGCTTGGGGGAAAGTGCAATCACTGTAATTTGTGTGGCATGGGATTATTCAGCGTCGCGATGCACATCTGCTGGATTCCATGGCTGCCGTGAAGAGTGGCTGGACAAAGCCAAGGATGCTTAGTCTAATTTGTGCTCCTGGAAAAATCACGGGGGTTGGGAGTCTACTTGCCTTGCAGAGGCACCCGGGTCAACTCAGGAGAAGTTTGTTAATTAACTGATGAGTTGAATTGAGAGTGCTGGGTTCAGGGAAAACCGGGATACTTCAGGACAAGGACTGAGAAACACCAGTCTAAATAAGAATGACCCAGAATCTGGAGTCTGAATCAACGCTGTATTCCACGTTGTGTTGCACTACTTTAGAAATAACTTGAGGAAGTGTTTCTCAACTCTGTTCTTAGGGACCACTCTTTTTACTCTTTCCCAGCTCCCGGCGCACCTGAGCCAGCCGTGTTTTTCAGCTGTCCAGATCTTTGAAATGCTAGCAGTAGGTCAAATTGACTCGACCTGTGGTATAATTTTGAAGATGCTTTGCCGTTCATTCAAGGGGCTTCATCTTAAAGCCAAAGAGGGAGCCAAGGATGGCCACGGTTCTAGGCCGTTGCATCACTGAATGCAGCGTGAGAGATAAAAAGACCCCCGGTGACCCATAATCCTTCACCTCCAGCACAAAACTATTGGAGAAACGGCTGCAGATTTGTAATGGAAGTTAATGAAATGTAAGATTAAACTTAACATTGCTTACCTCAGTAAGTCAGGACGGCTTGCACAGGCCATCTCAAATGCGCATGAGTGACCATTGAAGAGGAGCCTTCAAATACCAGGGCTAGCAAGGTCTCTCCTCCCTGGGCTGCAGCTTTTACTATTAAACATAGCCTGTGTTTTCTCTCTCCTGGCTCCTCCCTAGTCCCACCTTGATGTCTCCTCACTACCTGTCTAGTTTCCTTTCTCTCGTGTTCCTAGTCTTGGCTCTTGTACAAGTAGCCCCCTTATTTCAGTGTTCCTTTGTCTGGTCTTGCGTCACTGGACCTGTGTGCCATTGCTACCCAGAGTTCCTTGCACCTTTTCTCTTTGTAGTTTGTCTCTCGCTCAGTGTTGTGATACATTATGAAACTTGCACATACATTCTGCCTCAGTGCCTCTCCTTCATGGCAATCCTTTCAGATCAATCGTTTCAAATGGGAACTTTCTGTGGCTATTATTCCTCGGGTTGTGATGCCGTTGTGAATTCCCCGGGATCTTCAAGATTGTACCACAGGTGCAGACACTTTCACTTACTGCTATAGATAACTGTACCAGGTGTTTATTGTTCTGTTATGTTTAAAGGTAGAGCAGAAATATGGGCCATCTGAGAGCTTAAAGCAAGAGTTCACAGTCCTGCCTGAAGTTGAGGAGTGGCATTGCCTCATTGTAGCCATCGGAGGTGGCAGTGCCCAGATGCAAGCGTGTCTTGGGTGTCAATCAGTGACTTCAACTGCAGCATGTGACGTGGCGTTCAACTTTACTTGAACCCTGCAACATGTTGTAACCGATGTCATATGCTGTCATAAGTTGTCATGACAGATTTTGTAATAATACAGGGTGTTGTTATCAGTAACTGTCATGACAGATGTCACATTGTTTGATGTTGTGTTCTGTTGTTGACAATGACAATTTATCAGTAATGATAACAGTTATATTACTGGACATAATCTGTCATGAGAACTCCTGATGGCAAATGGCATGTGCCATGACATGCCTATGGAACAGTTATTGTATATAACTTATACCCTCTGCAGCCTTGCCAAGATGCTTGCCTGTAGCGTAGGTCTTTAAAGTCAGAGAAATTCTCCACAAGCTCTACAGGTCAGCAGTGTTGGACAGTAACTCAGTAAGTGTAATGTGTTAGTGTACTGTAAGTAGTGTGTTGGTGTACAGTAATTCAGTAAGTGTAACATGTTAGTGTACTGTAAGTAGTGTGTCGGTGTACAGTG
>JAVGWN010001986.1:0-11619 GCA_034552555.1 Semaprochilodus insignis | reverse complement strand
TGTTGGTCCATTCATCATGAAATTCTCACACAGTGTAAACAGCAGCAGCTGTGTTGAGATGATGCATAAAAGTAGAAATCAACAAAAATGGAGATACATGCTTTTCTTTGGAGAATGACGATATACAAATGCATAATCATTTCTAGGGTACTTTCTTTTGGGAGGCGTTCATCCGAAACACCCAGGTAAAAATACTAGAAATGTACTTTAATATGTACTTAGGTAACTTAAGTATGTACTTATGTAAATAAAATAGTACAGTTAAGTACAATTAGTGCTATTTAAGTATGTGTTTAATAGCGCTAATGATTATATTTAACATACTAAGTACATAGTCAGTACATTCATTGTTCAATTTAAATTTAAATTTACTTAAAATAATATTTGAATGTATGTTTTTAAGACCTTTTTGATTTTTGTGAAGCTGAAAGTTTTAGTTGTATTGTGAGTTTAATTTTGAAAAAAGCAATGCCATGTTTTTTTCATATCACTACTGAAACTGAGTTTTAGTCCTTGAGCGTGAACCTATTTTAACCACACCCCTGAATGGCTAACACACGGCGAGTCAAAAGTGCCCCATGTAATCTGATTTAAGTTATATATTATTCGTAGTAATATGTTGGCAGAAACGTCAAAATTGTGTTTAATGCTGAATAATGGTTTTAATAATGTGTTTAAATGCAGCCATAATTGAAGATTAGCATCCAAAATTATTAGCAGATTATAACAACCCCAAGAAAGACGCTACTATATATATTCAGTCTTGCTGGGCTACCAACATCAAAAACGAGATTTTGACAGTAAATTTATCTTATATCTAGTTGATGTATCTTAAAATTCTCATTTTGAGATTGTTTTGACTTGTTTAAAATTTATTTTAGTAAGCCAATTTTTTTCACTATATTGGTAGATAATTGTGCTTATTTAAATAAAAATAATTGAAACAAGCCAAATTATCTGCCAACATCTAGACAAAAATAGAAATTTTGATTTACATATATGACTTAAAACAAGATCAAACTCTCTGAAAAAAGTCAAATAATCTTAAAATTAGCTTACAACAGTCTCAAAATCAGAATTTTAACATATATCAACTATACATAAAATTATTTTACTTGCCAAACAACTGTTTGTTGCTTGTAAACAACTGGAAATCGTGTGAGGACATCAGGACCAGCAAGACTACTAGCTATTATATAATTCAGTGGGATTCAAACTTGTAAAATTAGATTTACTGGTCTTAATAATTGAAGATTAGCATTTCCAGAATAAGCTGTTCCAGAATGATCAGTGTCATGGTTCAGCTACAGTAGTTAAGATAGCATCCAGAGTTAAGTTACACACAATCTATTCAGTCAGCTTGGTGAGGATGGAAAGCGACAGCCTGTATGTAAATATCTCCACTCTTTGGAGTTTACCTTTTGGCGCAGTACTGAAAGGCCTCTTTCTGAAAGCCATCACTCCTACACAGCATCATTGTTTGAACAGCGCTCACGTGAACCTGCACAAATCCGCTCGTTTTCATACTTCAAGGAAAGCAGTCGGAAAAGGCGTGCAGGTACAGGCCTGCTGCATACAAGATCTATGGGAATGGGAAACGTGTAAAAGCCTCCGGAAGCATGTAAACCTGCTGAAAGTGATTTCAATTGAATGGTATTACCTCCAGTTGACCTCTGCCCTCATGAGTACTGCCTCAAGATTACATCAGACCTGACTGTTAAGTGTCTGTGTCTGTGTTCGTAAATGTTTATTTACTGTGGTTTAATAGATTCTGTATACGTGTCTTTGTCTTCCATATCAGATAATGTTGTGAGTAACCCGTTTTTCTGGTCTTTTGTCCTTGGAAACGATATCTATAGTGAAAGTCCTCTTTCTGAAAGCCATCACTCCTACGCAGCATCACTGTTTGAACAGCGCTCACGCGAACCTGCACAAATCCGCTCGTTTTCATGCTTCAAGGAAAGCAGTCGGAAAAGGCATGCAGGTGCAGGCCTGCTGCAAACAAGATCTATGGGAACGGGAAATGTGTAAAAGCCTTCGGAAGCATGTAAACCTGCTGAAAGTGATTTCAACTGAATGGTATTACCTCCAGTTGACCTCTGCCCTCATGAGTACTGCCTCAAGATTAGATCAGACCTGGCTGATCTAATGGTCTGTCGCTGTGTTCGTAAATGTTTATTGACAGTGGTATAATAGATGCTGTACATGTGTCTTTGTCTTCCATATCAGATCACGTTGTGAGTAACCCGTTTTTCTGGTCTTTTGTCTTCGGAAAGGATACTGCACCTCATGGCTTCAAATGGTAAGGGCAATAAAGCGTTCTTCAGCAAATGTTTAACGTCTCCATCTGTGCGGAATGGAAACAGTTCCATGGCAATAAAATGAACATATTTCGTTTTGATAAAGCTGCCGAGAAGGGAACTAATAAACCTTGATCTATGCTGGTTCAGTGCATATTTTATGGAGTTATGGATTTATAGAGACATTTAACCTAGAAAAGACTCATCCACGTCTACTTTTTGGTACTTAGGAGCAAAATCTGATTCATTTTAAACTCTGGGTCCTAAATACACTGCACAAAATGATATCTTGGCAGGTAAAACAATCTTATATCTAGTTGATATATAGTAATAGGTAGCCAAAATAGTAAGCCAAATCAATATACTGGCAGATAATTTAGCTTGTTTCAAGCATATTTCTCAGGATTTTGGGATATATCAACTAGATTTAAGATCATTTTACTTGTCAAGATGTCATTTAGGCTACACTGCAAAAAATATATATTTCTTGGCAAATAAAATCACCTTATGTTTAGTTCAAATATCTTAAATTTCTTATTTTGAGAGTGTTCTAAGCTACTTTTAAGGTTAATTTACACATTTCTATATGTTTATTCACTTGTTTTAGGTGATTTTAGTAAGTCAAATTTTCCTTACTGTACTGGCAGAGAATTTAACTTAAATTTTAAGATATAAGATAAAATAAGATATATATAAACTAGATTTAAGATCATTTTACTTGTCAAGGTATCATTGTTTGCAATGTATAGGCTTTATTATTTTTTTTTTTTTTGGTCAAATAAAATAATCTTATATGTAGTTCAAATATCTTAAATTTCTTATTTTGAGATTGTTCTAAGCTAACTTGAAGATTATTCAACTTATTTCAAGACGTATTTCAAGAAGTGATTTTTGGGAAGCCAAATTTTTTTCCCTCCTATATTGGCAGATAGTCTTGCTTGTTTTAAGAAATTCCCAGTTTTGGAAAAAAAACACTTGGCCTAAAGGAAAAAAACACTTAGTTAGTTATTAAAAATAAACTCAAAATAAGACTTATAAGATATATCAACTAGATATAAGATAATTTTACTTGACAAGATAGCATATTTCGCAGTGTATAATGAGTATAAGCCACAATATGAGGCCGTGAAAAAGTATTTGCCCCTCTTGAGCTCTTTTCTATATTTGTTTCAGATCTTCAGAGAAAACTTAATGCAAAGACAACCACAGAAAAACACAAAATACAGTTTTTTAATAGCTATTTCTTTTTCCGAAGAGATTTAGTTGATGATGGGGACCAGTCAGAAAATAGGCACACCCAGGCTTGATTGCTACCAGTCTATCAGTTAAGAAATACAACGCTGTTCCACAATAAACAAATCCTAGGATTACAAACCATTTCTAAGACTTTGGGACTCCAGCGAACCATGGTGAAAGCCATTATCTCCCAACAGTGGCGAATCTTCCCAGAAGTGGCCAGCCCAGTAAAATTCCTCCAAGAGCACAGTGACGACTTATCCAGGAAGTCACAAAAGATACTTCAGATAAGAGCAATGTTTATGGTACCATCTTTAGAATGAGGCTGGGAGAGCTGCGAGACAAAAAAATCACTTCTAAAAGGGGGAAAGTAAAGGCTCATCAAGACCTTTGGAATAATGTTTTGTAGACTACAAAGTCAAACGAGGGACATTTTGGAAGTTTGGAAGATGTGGGTCCCATTACATCTGGTGTAAAACTAACACAGCGTTCCAAACTAAGAACAGTATCCCAACAGTGAAACATGGCGGTGGTGACTTGCCATAATTGATGGAGCCTTTAATTCTGCTCTCTACCTGAAAATTTTGGAGGACGGTGTCTGGTTATCAGTCTGACATCAGTCTGAAGCCCAGGTACATTTAGGATATGACCCCCACTCAGATGATGTTCAGATGAAGACATTAAACAGGCTTGAATGTTCTGAAGTTTTCCTGAATGGAAGCAATAATGCAAAGAAGGATGGGCCAAAATTCCTCACATCAATGCGGAAGAAGAATCTCCAGGTACTGGAAGTGATTGGCTGACGTTGTTGCTGCTAGAGATGGCACAACCAATCAAATCTGTGGTCCCTCATGTTTCTCATGACGAAATCAGGAGGGGAAATTACCTTTTCATGGCACTTTATCCTTTAGTCTATGAAAGGTTATTAAATGCTATCTACACCCAAAGACCCAGTAGGCTTCACGCAGAGACACAGAGGCGAAAAATTTACTTAACTTTCCACTTTCCTCAAACGTAGTTGAACAGCCAAGACTATGAGGCTAATGTTGCTAGCAAACACTAGAGGTCAATAGTCACCCAAATCTTTTCTGTAAATGCATCAACAAAACTTCTCTCAACCTGCTCAAACTGCTTTCAGGGCTTCATGAAGGTCAGTCCGACTTTACTGAAGGACTGTAACACTTACTGTGGATCAAAAAAAGTATAGAAGATAAATGTTTATAAATAGAACATTATCTAGCATAGCATAGTATGTATGTATGTATGTCATGAGGAGTTGAATTCTGCACTTGAATTCAAAAGTGCCAACTTGATGTAAGAAGACAGCTCAACCCCTATATTCATAATTAGGGTCACTTGGATCACGAGAAGCAGAAGGTGCAACCAACTTCTTAGACTAAATTTGGGCGTGTCTGGAAATATTTCTCGTCTTTTGCGTGTTAATGTATTCACTGGAAAAATCTGGGTGACTGAACTTGTGCTTGTTAGCAATGTTCAGCATGTTTTGGCTGCCTGCATCTGGGATAACGTGCATACATTTGATTTTCCCACATAAATATCTCTTTAATTATTAGAGCTCTGCATTAGTAAGCTTTGTAGTTTGGATATACTCTATCTCACACGCATGTTTAATTACAGATTTCCAGTTAAAGAGAAACGACGTCTCTCCTGCTCCCAATTATGGTCAAGTTCCTGTTCCACCAGGTACGAATGAAGTTTTAGTAACTTAATATCCAAAATTAAGTTCTATTAAGATTGTCATTCAGAATGAAGTTCTAAGGAAATAAGTGTTCAGAATTAAGTTCTAAGAAAATGAATTTCCAGAATGAAGTCATAATAAAATGAATGTCCAGAATAAAGTTTGTCACAAAGTAATATCCAAAAAGTTCCAATAAAATTTATATCCAGATTCACATTCCAGTAAAATTAATATTGAGAATGAATTCAGAATGAAGTTTAAGTAAAAATATCAGAATGAAGTTATAATAAAATGAATATTGACAATGAATTTCTAATAAAGTCATATCCACAATTAAGTTCTAATAAGATGAATATCCAGAATGAAGTTTCTAATGAAATTAATATGGAGAATGAGTTATAATAAAATCATTATTCAGAATGAAGCTCTATTAAAAGTAATATCTGGGATTACGTTCTAACAAAATAACATCCAGAATGAAGTTCTACCAAAATTTATATCCAGAATGAATTTCTAACAAAATCAATATCCAGTATTAAGTTTTAATAAAATTTACATCCATAATGTAGTTATACACAGCAATAATAATATTCAGAATTTAGTACTAATAAAATTCATATCCAGAATGAAGTTCTATGAAAATAAAATCTAATACACAACATTACACGGTATAAGATCATTGTTAATGTATAACCATTTTAATACAATAAATGAAATCATTAATTCACCTGATTCCAAATCTTTTTCTCAGGCTATGTGCCCCCACAGGCGCCTGTGATGATGCCTGTCCCTCAGAGACCACCCGGCTGCCCCCCAGGACTGGAGTACTTGACCCAGGTGAGCTTGAGTGTTATCAGGCCAACATGAGTCGTGGTATGCACTTCTGACACAGCAGGGGTGGAAAGTAAAACATGGAGATACAGATCAGTGATGACTAAGCAAATGTCAACACCATCTGTAATGCAGGTTTACTTTAGCGTAGACTCTATAGAGAATGAGTGAGTCAGGTTTCAGGTACATGTGATAATGTCATGGCACCTGCTGTGATTATATGTAGGCGTGCTTATGAGCTGCATGATCTTTAACCTGTCATTCTCTTTGTGTGGGCCAGATTGACCAGCTCCTCATCCATCAGAAAGTTGAGTTGGCTGAAGGTGAGCATTGTTACATTTGTTTGACATTAACCTCGTGCATGGATTAGGCAAGCTGGTAATAACACTGAGCACAAAGTCTAGTTCCAAGAGCAAACACCAAAGCCGCACCCCTTTCAGTAAAGAACCATTCCTTTCATTTACATTCCAGTTACGACTGGAATTACAACAGATACAACAGGAATTGTAAACCAAAATTGGGAATCCAAATAGGAAATCCAAAATGGGAATTACCACTACATGGCCACAAATGTGTGAACACCTGAAGCTGGAGTGATCAAATGGCATGTTCATGAAATGTAAAATTAAAATTGATTGTCTTGTAACTAGGGCTGTGTATTAGCAAGAACGTCTGGAAGTGATATGTATCATTATACAGGGGTTACAGTTCAGTATATTGCATTATACACTTATCGTCAAATGAATAGTTGCACAAACAGTCACACCCTGAAGGAATCAAGCCACAGGAATGAAACTTGGTGGGTAGGTTTGACATCGTGAGACATGCCAATGATTTAAGTTTCCCTATTACCCGTGTATGTGACGTAAGCAAGGACGGGCCTTATCGTTTTACCTGACTGACTCAACAGCCACGATTGTGGACATTCAGCGAGCAGTGATGCCTCCATGAGTCATCCTGTTAGTGCAGCACCATTGGCAGACGGCTGCACGACGCAGGACTACATGCAGGCACACCACTACGACAACTGCCCTTAACACCACGTCAACGTCACCAAAGACTGCAAAGGTGTCATAGCAGACTGTCATGGAGTGACTCAGAATGGCAGCGGGTCATCTTCAGTGACGAGTCCCGCTTTTGTCTTGGTGGAGACAAACCCGTATGTGGAGGCACCGTGGTCAGCACCAAGATGAACAGTTTGTTGTCTTGCATCACACATCCAGACGGCCTGGTGCCACCCCACCTCCACCCCTACCGCACAATCTGCAGGAACTGTGTGAGAATGTGTCAAGCTGCATGGGATGGATTATCACAGGACACCATTAGGAACCTCTACAACTCCATGCCGAGACGTCTGGCATGTTGCGCTAGCAAACATGGCGGCCCGACGCCATACTGAGAGACTTCAGGATCTTCTTCAGGAGCACTTTCACGGGCCTAGCTGTTGTTGCTCCTAGATGCTATCATTACACTTACAGCTGTCCTGGGCAGCTCTAGCAGGGCAGTTCTAGCAGGGCATGAAGGTGGCCTCCTATAAGAGTGCTTCACTGAAAGCTCTTGAGAGCAACCCGTTCTACTGCCCATGTTTGTGTATGGAGATTGCGTAGCTGTATACTTAATTTCATGGATTCCAATAATGGATAATGCTGCCAGTAACCAAACTCAGTAATCAGAAAAGGGTGTCCACATACTTTTGGCCATGTAGTGTGTCTTGGTGGGGTGGTCAATATGCCAAGTATATGGTACTTTTTCTTCAGGTAGCCTGGCCCGGCAGTTACTATACTGTTACTATGATTACTGATACTGTTTAGTTTGTTGAAACAGCCCAGAAGCACCTCTACACCAACTGTCCTCTTGTTTTGTTACGTTACAGTCATTTTAGGCTGGGAGACCAATAATAAGTACGTGGTGAAGAACTCACTCGGTCAGCAGGTGTTCTACGTGGCAGAGGAGAACGACTGCTGTACCCGACAGTGCTGTGGACCCATGCGCTCCTTTGTCCTTCATGTGCAGGACAACATGGGTCAGGAAGTGATGACCCTCACACGGCCTTACAGATGCAGTAGTTGTTTGTGCCCCTGCTGCCTGCAAGAGGTAAAGTTGTCTTGTAGGTCTACAATAGGACAGATGGACAGACAAATCCATTTAACACTGTTTTCCTGCTAATCGCAGTGTGATTGATCATCCAAAACATGTTTGGTATCTGAGGTTGTCTGAAGCTGATTTAGTTTTGCAATGGAGCTAGAAGTCTGGTAGCTGTCAAGTAATGGAAATGTATTAATGTATTAGCATCTAGACTACCATGGATTAGAATCATACTTCATTGCATAGCTTACAACAGCAGTAACAACAATTTTGAAACAATTTTTGGACAGTTTTTACAGTTATTATTTTTTTTATATAGGTAATATATAATATCTTTACAGAACAAAGTCTGTAAGGTGATATGGTCTTTATTTGTTAATAAGCTGTGTCCACGAATTAATATATTGAGGCTGCATATTAGTATATAGAGGCCACAAATGAATATACTGATGCCACAAGTTCAGTTTCTTACAACTTATGGCTTCAATATGCTAATTTGCGCCCTCCATATAGTGACTTGTGGCCTCTGTATATTAATTTATGGCCTTAATGTAGTAAACTGTAGCTCAATAAAGTAAATTGTAGCCTGTGGCATCAATTTAGAAAACTGTGGCCTCAGTACAGCAAACTCTGGTCTCAATGTAATGTAATTTGTGGCTTTAATATAATAAGCTGTGGTTCATATATAGTAATTTGTAGCTTCAGTATAGTAATTTGTTGCCTCAGTGTAATAATTTGTGGCCTCAGTTATAGTAATTTGTGGTCTTAATATAATGTCCTGTGGTCTATATATAGTCATTCGTAGCTTCATTATAGGAATGTGTTGCCTCAACATGGTAATTTGTGGTCTCAATACAGTAAACTGTGGCATCAATATGTAAATTGTGGCCTCAAAATAATAAACTGTGACCCCAAAATAGCAAACTGTCGCCTTAATATAGTAAACTGTGACCTCAGTGCAGTAAATCGTGGCCTCAAGATAGTAATCGGTGGCCTCAAAAAGTGCTGATTTAGATATGCAGTTAATGATGATAATTGCTGTGATGCTGTTGTCTGGAGTCAACCCATCATGAAAACCCAGAATACCACTACTGACTATTGGGCACTACCAGAAACTGGGTTCAGCAGGCCAAATGTGTGGTTAAGATAAGATAATCCTTTATTAATCCCACAGTGGGGAAATTTCCAATGTTACAGCAGCACAGAGGAAAGAACAGAAGTGTCTGGAAATATACAAATAATAAATAAGATCAATATATACAAAAAATACAGAAAATAGAAACAAAATACTAAAAATTTAAATCCAGAAGACTAAGATCAGAGGAAAGATCAGAGGAAACATTGCACATGGTGATGGTAAACAGATTATGCTATGCATGGTGAATTTAGGTATTGCACATAGTAGCGCACTAGAGCAGTAATAAATAAAGTAAGCAGTTTTATTGCACATAGTAGAAATAGAAATAGACTACTGAGTTTTATTGCACATAGTAGAATAGAAATAGACTACTGAGTTTTATTGCGCATAGTAGAAATAGAAATAAACTACTGAGTTTTATTGCACATAGTAGAAATAGAAATAAACTACTGAGTTTTATTGCACGTAGTAGAAATAGAAATAGATTACTGAGTTTTATTGCACATAGTAGAAATAGAAAGAGATTACTGAGTTTATTGCACATAGTAGAATAGAAATAGACTACTGAGTTTTATTGCACATAGTAGAATCGAAATAGACTACTGAGTTTTATTGCACATAGTAGAATAGAAATAGATTACTGAGTTTTATTGCACATAGTAGAAATAGACTACTGTAGAAATAGACTACTGAGGTCCGCGGCTGTTGTACAGTCTGACAGCGGCCGGAAGGAAGGATCTGCGGTATCTCTCCTTCACACACCGCGGGTGCAGCAGCCGGGTACTGAAGGAGCTGCCCAGTGCTTTCAGAGAGTGGTACATGGGGTGGGACGGGTTCTTCAACATGTGTTTAAACTTGGTCCTCATTCTCCTGTCTCCACCACCTCCACTGGGTCAAGATGACACCCCAGGACAGAGCTGGACTTCTTGATGATTTTGTTCAGTCTCTTCCTGTCAGCGGTGGAGATGCTGCTGCCCCAGCAGACCACCCCATAAAAGATGGCTGATGCTAGAGATATAACTAACTTTCTTAAACAGTGAAGTACAGGTTTAGTAACTGTGTCCTGTCTTAGTATTTCCATTCAGGCTTCTTCCTGTGTTTCTGTGACTGAACTGATTTTTTTTTCCCCTGTTTAGCTTGAGGTCCAAGCTCCGCCAGGCACACCCATCGCATATGTGATTCAGAACTGGCATCCTTTCCTACCCACATTTACAGTCCAGAATGAGAAGAAAGAGGGAGTCCTGAAGGTTAAGGGTCCGTTCTGTGCCTGTAATTGTTGTTCGGATGTGAATTTTGAGGTACTGTATTATAGTATGCCTGTTACCTTGTAGAGAGTATAGCCGACGGTCTTTAAAATTTGGGAATTTTTTGGCAATTTCTAAAATTTCATCTTTAGAATGTAAACATGTGATTCAGAGTAGTATGTGGATGTGAAACGCTCTAGAGCAAAACTTAAGTGTGAATTGTTCACAGTGGTGATAGGAACCACCTCAGAAAACTCCCTTGGAACGTTTCAGTGGAATTTCCGCTATTAGTAGAACATGAGGAATGTACCTACAATACACTACTAGTAGTAGTACCAGTAGTACCAGTTCTGTTTGGTGGTTCTCTGGCTGTCTTGCATTTCAGGGTGTTTCTTGGCTCTCCTCAGGTTTTATCCATGGATGAAACTGCGAACGTGGGCAGGATCAGTAAGCAGTGGACGGGCATGCTGCAAGAAGCTTTCACGGATGCAGACAACTTTGGAATAAAGTTTCCCATGGACCTGGACGTGAAGATCAAAGCTGCTCTATTCGGGGCCTGCTTTCTCATTGTAAGCAAACACGTAACGTTTAGCACATTTAGCTTAACATAGTAGTTCGACACTTCACCACTTCCTATCCCAAACATAGCTGATCAGCCATGACCAGTTTTGTGTCGGAACCCTGGAGCTACGAGGCTATCGTTGCTAACAAACACTAGAAGCCAATAGTCACCTAAACCTTTTCATGTAAATACATCCCTAAATCTAGTCTCAAGCCCTGCTGAAGTCACATCCAGGTCTTCATTGAGGCTATGCAGATTGTTGATGTGGTTTAGGACACAGTACGACTTATTTAGCAGGAGCTAAATAAAACAGCACAGTTCAACTGAACACTGGGGGCAATTCATTTGACCTTGCCTTGTATTTTGCCGACCCAGTTCCTTAAAGTTGGACAATGTGGCAAATATAACACACCATAATACATAAATACACACGAGATACATTATTTTATAACCCAGCGCATGCAAAAATGAAGTATCCAATGCCTGGCCTACACTACTCTTGATATCGTTATCCTGTAGTGTGG